>JAPMNZ010940612.1:0-22323 GCA_029875035.1 Pomatoschistus microps | reverse complement strand
TATCATGTTTTTATTATCAACCGATTAGTTCTTTGTTTCTAATTTTGACGTGTGTCTTATCCAAAAACACAGTTATTTTCACTTTGGTCTTATTTGTCTTGAAATATTTTCCTATTTTCCCAGTGTTTTATAATGTTATAAAGTTGTGTATATGTTGTTAAAAAAATAATAATTGATTTTCATTATGTTTTTTCCCCAATCGCCATTAAATTTACTGTTATTATTACTACTGTCATAGATCATAAACATTTATACCATATTTATATAACCATTAATACCATGTTTAGTTTTACACCGATAATTTATTTGATAAAAAAGAAAAATAATCTCTATATATACTGTTTTCGAAAATGTTGATTTATTCACCTTACCCAGTTTGTCATTTGAACTATTATTAATTTTCACAGGTTTGATCCCATTAAACAAAGTATTAAATGTTCTTATTGATGAGTTTGTTGGTTTATTCCCATAGGACGTGATTAAGGTGCACTTCGCGCTCCTCAGAGCCATCGAACTCAACATGATGAACGGTGGAAACGGCCTGGGCAAGATCTTCCTGGAATTCAAGGAGAGGTCAGACACGAGTTTTTCTACTTTAAAGGAGACGTATAATCCTTTTTAAGCATGTTAAAATGCTGTTCCCTTGTCAAAAAACAGAAGTTGTTTTTGGATCAATCCAAACCTAACCCTAACTCTGCCCCTTTGGTCTAAAAGTTTTTGTCTCAGCCCCAGTATAAAATAGTATGATGTTCAAAGGTTGGGAAACACTGGGTTAGAAAGCTATTTACATTTTCTGAAGTGCGTGGGGGTTGTGTGTGAAAGTTATTGGTATTACTTTGAACAAAATGAGGCTTTTTAAACATACAGGACGTCTACATTGTTGGTCAGAATTATTGCAACTTGTATCTGCAGTCGGACTCATCACTGACCCCTGCCGTTATGACGTCACCTTTAACTACGTACTGTCACTTTAACTGCACTGTTAAATTTCTATTGTGTGAACTTAGAGCACTTGCATACAGTAGTGACTTTAAGACATTCTCACACCTATTTTTACTTTTCTTACATGTTTGCACCATGAGCGAAAGCAAATTCCTAATTTGTGACTTGCAGTTTCTTACAATGGCAATAACAATACTTCGGAATCTGATTCTGCTAAAATCATGTTGGCCAAGATATGATTCCATAAACTCAATGTAGTTTTATTTAACTTAATCCCAAACCTTAAAAGAAATCCCACTATGAGTCTACACCACAAAAAAAGTGATAAAATATGTGGTTATAAATTCTTGAATCGAGGCTTATTTCAAGAACTGTTATTATTATTATCTCATTCCACGGAAGACATTTCTTGTTTTTTTTTTATAAACAAGATCATTTTGCTTTGTCCCACTGGAAATCTTGTTTTAAGGCAATCAAAATTTGCTCAAAATAAGATTCATTTTTCCAAGTTTGAGCCATTTTGTCTTATTTTTCAATCCACTTTTGCAGTTCGTCTCGCCTGGTTGCTTAGCTCTCTTCCAGCCCTACTGTATATTACAGTTTGCCTCTTTTGTTTGGTAAATCTTTCCCGTGCACATACATACACTATCTTTCATAAACGCTTCCTCATTGTCTGAACAGCTTCTATCCCACGTGCCCTTGAGCAAGTTCTTTTTTTGCGTAATCCATTCCTGAGCTGCATCCTCCCTGCAGCCGGAGGGGGAGACCATACAAACGCCGAGTGGGTGTGACACGGAGATTAATAGCCAGCGACATCCCCATACTCTTCCTCACAGTAGCATGCACACGCTGCAAACGCCGCCAAGTCTGCGTTTAGGTCAGCCCGTCCTGATCTCCCTGAGCTGGGGGATGTTCGCACGCAATCGCAAATACTCGGACAAGGTTTTAAACCAGGGGAAGGTCCGCTGAACTGGGAGGATTTAGGACAGAGAGGAACGGAAGTGAAATGGGGTGATGAAGTTGACCGGAAGCTTGATAAAACTTGGGAAGGAGAAGTGCATGCAAGGGCTAGTGCTGACTTGTATGTGTATTATTTTGTTCACATGTATGTGTATTATTTTTGACTTGTATGTGTATTATTTTTGAATTTTTTGTGTATCATTTTTGATCTTGGTATGTGAAATGTGCTATACATATACACTTTACTTACTTGCTTAGTGCTAGACTGATATTACTTGAAAAGATAGAGTTTACAGACCTCTGAGATTTTGAATGATAAAAAAGGTAGAATATACAGTATAAGAATGATTATTTGGCATTAGAAAAAGAATAATAATTGGAAGTGACATATTAAGTTTCACCTGTAAATGTGTTTTCTATTTTCAAATTACAATGACAACAGGAACTCCTCTTCTGACCCTGATTAGAAGTCTCCATCCCCCAGTTCTCGATGCTGTTTATTTCCCCTTTAACATCTTTGACATCTTAGAGTCAGTAGTTGTGGATCAGGTTCTTTATCCTCTCTGCCCATTCTTCTTGGTCAAAAAGTCCTGGGCTGCCTTGCATGAACTGCAGGTTTGAAATCTCCCCAGAATGGCTCAATTAGGATGAATATTGAAACTAGATGATGTCACACAACCATTAACAGTGAGTGAAAAAAGTGATATTATTAATTATTCAACTTTTGGATTTATGAATAACTGTATGTGTCCATTAACCAATAAGTAAAATTGTATTAACAATCAAAGGCTGTTTATTCCTAATTTTAATATCATGTGATGGAAGTTGAATGGGATCCATGTTTTCTGAACGGGTTTTTAGATCTCTTTTCGTTTACATAATTTGTGAAAACAACTGCACCATTGGGATGGGATAAGATAGATCGCATTTTTTGACATGCAAATTGGCTCAATTAGCGGCGCTGTTGTGGCAGTGGGACAAGAACTCACTCAGATGTGACAGAAACAGCTGGAGATGGTGTTGGAGAATATGCAGAATTACTCAAAGGTCATCATTTATGTATTTGAACGGGGCAATTAACCAAACAAGACTGGAGACGTTAAAAACACACAGTTTTGTCACAAACATCATCCTGTTGCTAAGACTTTAGTATCAAGGGCTTTTAAATACGGTATGATAATGAGTTCCTCCTCTCTCATTAATGACTATTCTGTTGGGTAATTTAAAAAAGTATTAAATATAAGGTGCCAATATTCATGGTTTTTTAACTCTAGTTCAGTCCAGTTGATATGCAAACAGTTTTGCGGCAGATAAAGATGTTTTTCTGATCGGACAGTGGGCGGGTGTGTGTGCACGCTCAGCTGCTCCACTGTGGTGTTCCCAGAGGTCTCCCATCACAGTATTAACCAGGCCCTGCCATGTTTAGTTTCCGAGATCGGATGGAATCTAGTTTTCTCATGAATCAAGTCTGAACCCTCAAAACATACAGTTTTTCTTGGAGCTTTTGAGTTTTGTGGATATCTTTCTTTTCAATAGTATTTTCTTGGTCCAACAGAGAAAAAGAAAAAAATATATATTTCTATTGTATTTTCTATTTTCTTTTTTTTTGTTTTAGTGGGGCGATAGTGGCTCAGTTGGTAGAGCATTGGCCTTAGAGCCTAAAGGTCGCGGGTTTGAGCTCACCATAAGACCTACTTCAGAACTCCCACTGACTTCTGTCGTTGTGTCCTTGGGCAAGACACTTAACCCCGCTTTGCCTGAAGCCCCCGCTGAAAGATCTCAGCTCCTGTGGACTCAGCACCTGCAGGAGGATCAGTGAGGGCTGGGGCTATGTGTACTGGGTGCAGCTCTGACTGCCACCCCCCGACCCAGAAAAGGGATTAAGGGGAAGAAAATACCTGTGTCTGCTCCGGTTTCCTCCGGGTGCTCCGGTTTCCCCTACCACTAAAAAGATGCACAAGAAGTATAGTGAGTAAATGGATGGTGTTGGTTGGAGGCCTTGATGTGCCAATGTGTTCGGCGTCTCGCTTCATCGCTGTCATCACCGTGTGGAGTGAACAATATCTGAACTCTGAACATTGTAAGGCGCTTTGGGTGACATGGTCTGTAAAAATGCGCTACACTTACTACTTACGGATAAAAACACACCATGTCGTCATTCAACCTTTGCTAATAGTTGCAAGAGTATCTCCCTAGCTTCAGAATCATCATGAATACCCATAGAAAACCTCACATTCGTTTCCTTTTCATAAACACATTTCCTGATTCCACTCCTCATTGGTCCGTCCTTACTTCGTCCATCTCTGGAAGTATGTCGGGTTATTTAAAGCCAGTGCTCATTAGATTTGCAGATGTTGTGCGTCACTCGCTCTTTCACTCTGCATCTGTGATTGACACGTTGGCCTGCCTGGTGTCGGTGCGTTCAATGGCACACGCTGACCTGGGATTTCGCAGCCTCTCAGGTCCGCTCACATTAGCCCCTGATGGGCATAATTAATTTGGTTATCGGTGCTTGTAAGCCGCTCTGACCTTTACGACAATGTGCTTGTAGTGTTTCTTTATACGTGGCCAAATGAGATGAAAGGGTTCACTTCTATTTGTCGCTGGACTGAATGCCAAACTGAAAAGGCCAGCGGTTTATCTCCACTATGTCTCAAACTCTTGAAAAGGGGACAGTCAATTAATTGGTCTTTGAAGAGAGCACTTGTTGAAATTCTCATTTTGGAAAGAAGCAAGCAAGTAATCTTAATTTATATAGCACATTTTCACAGACCAAGGTCACCCAAAGCCCTTTACGATGTTCAGAGTTCGGACCAAAACCATTCAACCGGTCCATTCACTCACTAATTTTTACATTCAGACCTATTTTGCATATTTTTCCACTCAGAAAGGCTCTGTTTTGACCGGCTTTAAATGCAAGAGACCACACTAGAATAGGATGTTACAAGTCGATATCTTTTACACATCTTTACCCATCCTCAACCACTTCCATAAGATCACCTAATACTGCATGAAATGTAGTAACAAGCCCTCGTTCCAGCTTTAAGTCCTCGACCAAAAGCTTTCCACTTCTCTTCCCCACTTTGCTTCGCTCCAAACAGCACTAACCCAACTCCTAACTCTTTCACGAGTGTTCTATAAACTCAACCTAAGTGGCCTCTTGTTGGAACCCTCATTCCGCCCCAAGGCCCCAGCTCATTCCCCCAGTAATCTGCCCTCCTGATATCTCCATCACGCCACCACTTCGCCGGGCATTATTAGGTGTACGCTCCATTTACCAAGCGCTGGAACTGTTAAGTGGAGGTGAGGGGGTCTCCGTGCCACGTGTCAGCGGACATTAGCGACAGCGGAAACAGCCTGTCACTTCTGCTTTGCTTGGGTATTTCTTTCGTGAGTTGACTTGTGGGAGTTTGGGGCTTGGCAAAGGAGCAGGGGAAGGGGAAGGGGAAGGGGAAGGGGGCTCGCTCGGACCAAATTGTGTGGCTCTAAAATGCCATGCGTTGTGGATTTTTCATTATGGGACTGGGAGGCATTGTAAACCGCGGGGTCCAAAGCAATGACCTGTGACTTTGTGGAATGTGGGGCTATTATTGTGGTTCCCGTTTTGCATGCTGATCCAGAGAGCATGTATTCTAAAAACAATTGGAAAACAGTTTTCGAATTTTGTCTGCGAAAGGTGCTGTAAATATAAAAAATTACATACTTGCTTGTAGTTCTTGAAACAGCTCGAATCTTGTTCTTATTTGTAGTTTAGAATCTGGCTTTTGACATGGCGTGATTGAAGAGTATAAGTTCTCATTGACTTGTATCTGTATTTTTGCAGGTAATAAAATGGATTTGTGTTTTTATATATATTTGAAGGTTTCCCAATTTTAGCTTCAGTTTGGTAGAAAAAAATAATGCAATCCGAACATATTGTTTATGGATTTGCTGTGATTATATTTTTCATGCATGTATTTGTTCTTCCCTTTTTGTGGGTTTTCATTAGCTTAAGTTTTGTGGATTTTGCATGCTGATACACAATGAAAGTAGTTCCTATCAGCTCAGTCCTGTAGTACTTTAGGAGTTAAGAAGCTGGTTGATTCTTGACCTTAACATTGCATTGTATATTTTTGTCTCAAGAAACCTGTATGGCAGAATAATTCCAAAACTTTCATTAACTGAATCATCAAATTCAACAATGGATTCTTTGTTTTAACTTAATACTTAAAATAATGCAATCTTCTCAGTTGAGCATTTTGTTTCATTTGATGGATTCCTGGCTATGATATACTGTATATACTATTTTAATAGGTTTTCATATTCTAGTTTGGTTTGACATATAATCAGCAGTTACATGATGCTAATTATGTGTGTGCAAACATTCTGATCTCAAATTATACATACACACTTCCAAATCACCTTGTCATTTATAAAAAAAAAAGGATATGACCACATTTCCTGGCATCGATTCTTCTTTTTTAGATTTTTTTTTACAATGCATGGTCCTAACCAATGAGTCTCTCTTACTTTATTTTCAGTCATAATATTTTGTCTCCCTCCCCACAAACATGCATAATTATTGCACTAACCTGGATGTCACTTCTCCTTTCTGTCAATATTAATTAGCTCTGACCTAGATTCTAAAGGAGGACGTGTTTACTTCTAAGAGCACTGAAAGAGAGCTAGTGGAGACAGACCTCCTACAGTCGTCTGTAGTCTGCAATTACAGAAGCAGGTGCGAATGTGGAGACAAACTGTGCTCAGATCTCTTCATTTGTTGAACCTCACTTGACACTTGCTGAGGTCGAAACAAAGAACACAATATTTGGTTGGCATCGCAATGTGGAATTTGTTGATACAGTTAAAGAACCGTAGGTATTTCAACACGTGAATTGATATTGTGACTGTTGATATTGTGAGAGTTGAAATGACAGATGACTGTGTGCCATCTGTCTGTATGTATTGAGGTAATCGTCAAAAGATCATAATCCTGGAATACCGCACCTCACTTATGGATAGCGGGGAGAAAAATCGAACAGCACGTTATCTTGTATACTATCTGAATTTGTTGAATCCATTTAGCTGGTAAAAATATTCCTGATCTTGAGTATTTTCCCTAAAAAAAGGTCTGTAAATGCAAGGTCAGACATTATGGATCAATGGATTAACTTCTACCAAGAAACAAGCTGCAACAGTTCTCAGATATTTACTACTACTATTAACTACAAATGGGAGTGTGACTTTCAAATGATTTGTGATATCAAGTGATGCCATTTAAACATAGTCTGTATATATACGGACAACGCTAACCTGGCAGTTCAATGAAGCCATTTTTGCTCCAACTTGCTTTGGCCTCCCCATCGTCACAAATACCCATTATAAGGAAATTGGCTTCAAAAAGTTTGCGTTCAAATTGTTGTCTTTCGTAATCTGAAAACATTATGGTTGGACCCCTGCTAATACACAGTCCATGCATTTTAAGATATACAAAATAGTGTGATATATACTAGTTGAAAATAGTGTAATTAATATTTGGTTGAAGAGATAGTATCGCGGTGATAATGACGCTTTGGTGTTGTGCCAAACTGGAAGGCGGCTGGATCCCACCTGCTAAATTTCTACGACAAAAGAAAGTCAAAAACATGCCCTTTCAGTTCCAGTGTAAAATCGGCCCCTATTCGGCACATGCTTCTGCCAGCCTGGATTCCGTGTGGTCTTTTTTTTATCGTGACTTTACGGTCCTCCAAATGAAGATTCACCTTCATCTGTCCGACCCTTAAGTTTAACGCCCCATTTCAAACCCATTCCAATCATTTACCCTAACTCCCCTAATGAGCCCCATATTCACCAATGTTCTGCCTGCTGCTTCCAATCGCCGCCCGGCCCTGAAATAAGCCCTTCATCTGACACCATCATTTGATATCTCATTTTACAGCGGTTTCTCGCGCGGTCCCCACATTGTAGCGGTTGTCGCCTAATTGATCGAGGCCCAATTTATCTTCCTCGGTTGGAACGTATAGGGCCGTGCAGGCGAGCCGAGCTGTCTTCTCCAGTTTGGGTCGTGTCTTAATCAGGGGCTTGTACGCCGCGGGGCCAGTCACGTCGGGATAGAAGCATCAGCGGGGGGGAAGAAGCGAGGCTCTGCTGGACTCCGGTGAACAAAGAGCTGCACTGAGATTAGCGATTGCTCAAAAGTGGATTTAGGAAAAGTGCAAGAACAGGAAATACGGTCTGTATGGGTGCGGGGAAAACATTGAAAATCACTTTGCTAACTCCCGAACAACCAATGTTAGTGATATTGGAGAAAGCTTGGACCTAATCCTTTCCTAAGATTCTTTTGTTGTTGTTGTGGGTGGTACGGTGGAGTTTGCATGTTCTCCCCATGTTTGTATAAGTTTCCTCCAGGTGCTCCGGTTTCCCCATACCACTAAAAACATATACAATAGGTCTGAATGTAATGAGTGAGTGAAAGGAGAGTGTCTATTGGATGCACCAGTGTGTTCGGCGTCTCGCATCTGTCATCAACCAAGAATAATTATTTACCCTGTTGCCATGACGACGACAATCACTCCCCATTCTGTGTCTATGTGAAAATCGTTATATCTCTGAAATGTACACCTCGCTCTGTGTGGAGAGAATAAAAAATATTTGAATTCTGAACATTGTAGGCGCTTTGGGTGATGTGCTATATATATTAACATTACTTACATTACTTTTTCAGTTCAGTTTCAGTTTTAGGCTGCTGCCAACGCGACCCAGCAACGGATAAAGCAGACCAAAATATACTGAAAACCTTGTGATATCCACTCAAGTGAAGCTTTGAGTCTCATCTGAACGTTTGGCATAGACCCAATAAATAATCTTGCTCCCTGCGATTGATCCTGCTGCCTGTGGAATCAGATCACAATAGGACGTTGATTATACAACTTCATGGCTTCAGCGGGAGACTTTGACACTTCACTGCTGTTATCACATTCTTGGAAGTTTAATGAGAGAAAAAAAAAATCTGCTTGTAACAAAAATGTAACATATCAAAGATTTGGGGAGAAAAAAATAATTTGACCTCCTTCCAAAAATACACATAGCAAAAAGACAAAGCGCTAAATGACCAGTGTGTAATGAGGTATTTTTGTGTCTAGAAATGGCACTAGAGCTAACACGTGAGAACAGCAGGATATTTAGGTAAAGGTAAAGGTGCACTTTATTCATCTCTGTAGGCCAATTCAATCCTCTGCATTTGGCCCATCCTGATGCCACGAAGGCTTACGTCAGGAGCAGTGGTCGCCGTAGTAACAACGCCCGGGAACCCATCTCCATATGTTGATGTTTGCTTGGTCAGGACAACCGGAGCTGGAGGATTTAACCTAGTGAGCATGTTTTTAGTGGTAGGGGAAACCGGAGCACCCAGAGGAAATCTACGCAGGCACGAGGAGAACATGCAAACTCCACTCAGAGAGACCCTGTTCCGACCGGGATTCGAAGCCAGGACCTTCTTGCTGAGAGGCGAGAGTGCTATCCGCTTAGCCACCGTGCCGCTTGGAAAGGTCCAAGCTTTGTCACATGCTGTCCACAATACAAATACACACATTGACGTTCTGTTGTAGTTATTTTACTTTCACTTTCATATAATCTGAATGTGAGAGAAACACAATCGAGTCCTGAACAGAGAGACCAAAATTATGACTTGACACGACATTGCCTCTGCAGTAGTTTAGTAAACACATTAACAGAAAAGAAGATTTGGGCGGCAAAATGGATAGCTTCTCAACAAGAAGGTCCTGGGTTTGAATCCCAGTTGGAACAGGGCCTTTCTGAGTGGAGTTTGCATGTTCTTCCCGTGTCTGTGTCTCTGGTTTCCCCTATCACTAAAAACATGCACATTAGGTAAAATTCTCCAGCTCCAGACTGAGGCCTATAGTGACATTTGCACGATGGGCCAAATGCAGAGGACAACATTTCCTACGAGGATTCTAAAGTGCACATTTGCATTTATTTATTTACAAGTATCTGCAAGATTCTAAAAAAGCTTTACAAAAGACAGTGAAGGGATAACAGCATTGCCTAAAGATAAGAGAGTCTGAAGTCGATCTTGCGTTTACTCTTGAATAAGCTTAGGTTTCTAGGGCATTTAATATCATTGGGCAGAGAATTCAATTTACAAGGAGCATAATGAGAGAAGGCTGCTTATCTCATGCACCTTCAGCCTCACACAGGGGAGAGCGGGAAGTCTGAGGTCTGAGGATTTGTTACTGTGCAAAGGTCCAAAGGGTCCTAGATTCCCCAGACTCTGGATTGCTTAATGCCTGCATATAGAAAACAAGATCAGCTATTTCTAAATTTCTCTTTAGTCTTCCTCCTTTTTTGTCCTCCTAGTACATTGGCCAAAAGCATAAGACTCCAAATGGACCAAATCAAACATGGCTTACATGTTTTTGCATAGTGGATCCAGAGCACCTTATATATAAACTGTTGAAATATTTGTTGATTATTTGATGTATAATACTGTGCAGCACTTTAGGCAGTGTTTGTTGTTGTGAATGTGCTATAGAAATAAATGTGGCATTGACATATATATTTGGAGTGTAGACTAGGCCAGATGTCTTGTTTTCCTACCTGAATCTTATAAAAAAAAAAAAAAAAGATCCATCTATTTGCCTCTTTCCATGTCACTCCCTCTCTGCTCTTCAGCCCCCATTCCTCCCTCTCCTCCCAGCCTCAGATTAAGACGCCTTGGACCCAGCGTGGTGGAGATGGCAGTCCAGCCGTGCCATGTCCTAGTTTTACAGAGGACGAGGTTAAGAGGAGGAGAGGAAGGCCGTTTGAAGTGACTCGGCTCCACGGTCCAAATCTGTGTCAGTCTCACGCGCCGCAGTGACGGAGCTATTTATAGTGCTCAGATCTACACTTGGCTCTTTGGCTTTTTTCTCGCACTGGGGACGAAAGGGAGGCAATGGGGATCGAGCGTGATGTTGTGTGGTCTTTTCTAAACGTTCGACTAAAGCCTGAATGCAGTGGGTTGCCTTTATGTGACATCACAATATCCCACAACATTATTTTCTCATAAAATTGTCTAGAAGTGGTGACAATATTCCAAAAAGCAAATGTGTGATGTTGGCCAATTAATAGATTTCCAGACAAAAGATTAATATCGCAGATTTTTTAAGCTATCGGCTTTCAAATATTGATCTGGGAAAAAGATTGGGACATTTTGCATTTGCGTCTTTCACAAACGTCTTCTGCCCCATAGACTTCAGTGACATCACATTAGCCTTTAGCCTAAGTCAGGGTTTGACTCATCTTTTTTATGCGAAGAGCTACTGTAGCTACTCACCTACACATTACCTGGGAGACTGTTACTATAAAATGTCATTATTTGTCATATTACAATAGTTACGTGAATCATATTTTTTTATTCTTGTATCGTTTGGCGAGCAAACTGCCTAGCCTGGATTAATATTGTAGTGGAGAGCACAATATTCTCACATTTCTGGGTAACTGTGGCCAAAAGTCAGATTTGACTCTAGTTTACCTAATGTCTCTGTTATTCCTGGGGGTTATCCATGTGAAGAAAGGACTGTCACAAAGTTCTTCATCTTCTTTGTCAGTACATATCAAATATGGTCTGAGTACTAGTAATTGTGGGTCTCAAGCTGTCCTTCAGAGATTGTAATTCATTGCGTTCAAACAAAGTCTCTCCATCTTCACAATTTGAAAACTGACCTTCACTTTAACAAATATCCATTGATGGTTTACACTCATAGATGTACAGTAAGTATTCATTAGTACCAATATTTTTATACATAGCAGAGCCACTTGCGATTTTCAAAAGTAAAACAGTTAGGGCTATGTTAATAACAATAGATGTCATAGAATATCAGTGTATCAGGCAGAAGCTTGTTCTGCCTTCTTTTTTATTGCTCTCCTTAGAACAAATACATGTTAATGTTATTGCTCTGACCTAAACATAAAAGGGCATTTATTTTAAGTGAATACAGCAGCCTCAATAACACTTCCCTCATTACAGCATCACCGCAGGGATGGCTCATTGGTTATGCATGGTGGACGCTCATAATCATAAAACATATATCCACACATTCATTTGTATGCCCCCTGCTGGGTGAGCTGACTCCTACACTGACCTCTCAAATGCTCTTATTAATAAAGAATATTTGTGTGAGTCCAATCTTTCCACACTGGAACCACAGCGCTGGGGATAACATCCTACAACTAAAAACAAATACAATGTAATCTGAAATGAAGATAATGCCTTGCAGAAATGTCTTTGCAGCTTGCGCATTTTGTCAAGTTGCAACCACAAACATACACATTTTATTTGGTATTTTTTCAATTGAAAGACCACAACAAAGTGACAGACAATCACGAAATGAAAGCAGAATGATACATGATTTAGTTCACTTCTATCTGTCCGATCAGTCCACTCTCACACTTCATCCTTCCCTCACTCGAGAACAAGACCCAGAGATACTTGAACTCCGCCACTTAAGAAAGAGCCTCTCCACCTGGAGAGGACAAGGCACTTGCAGATACAGTATGTCCCGGACAAAACCCCTGGATTCCGCTCTATTTTTCTCTCCTTCTCTGACGTCGCTACTTTTGCTTGACTCCTTTGCAGAGACTCATTGTTTGTCCCCCTCTGTCCCGTGCATATGAAATAATATTCCACACTTCTTTTGTTCTTCGGTAGTAGCCACCACCTGAATTTTAGAAGAAAATCTTTTTTGTCCACATATAGGCTGCATTTGAATATAAGCCTCAGGTTTTCATGTTGTAATGTCGCAAATAGACACAGCATGATTTAATGACAAGGTGTTAAGAGCTTAAACATCTGGCTTCTATCCTGGTACTCATTCACCTTCATCTATTTTGACAATAAACGAGTGTCTAAAAAGATACGATAAGATAAGATGCTGCTTTATTGTCTCCAAATGGAGAAAATTGTCTTGTTACAAGGATGTATAAAACTTGATTAAGTCAAAACAATAAATATGCAAGCTCTGCTCTGACATAAACCCTCCCAGAATAGATTTAACAAAAAACAACACATAAAAGCTGTATTACTATAGAAGCCACAGAGTTAAAAGAATTTTGCAAGAAATTACAGTAGTTGAACTTGGAAAAACCCTGTAGTAGTCTCAAGGCTGCATTCTCAAATGCTGAGATTATCAGAGCAGTACTCAGAGGCCGACATGAGCTGGTAAATGAGTTCTACTGAAAAATGAGACCAAAACCAGCAGTAGCATTCTTGCTTCTTCAGTAATGTTTCCAAATGACCTCGCTGCAGCTAAAGGTTTTGTCTTTGTCTCCAGGTTGTTGATCTACGGTCAGTACTGCAGTCACATGGAGAATGCTCAGAAAACACTGGACGAGCTCATCGCCACCAGAGATGACGTGCGCATCAAAGTCGAGGTATGGCCACACATACAATACACGTTACTGTTTTTATTTGGACAATTTTAGATTTGCTTCCATATTATGCTCAAGCTCGAGACTTTATACTTGCTTTTCTTTTACATGCAATTTAGGAATTTTATTTTATGTTAGTATAGTATAGTCCATTTTTTATATTTTGTGGTGTGTGCTCCTCATTACTACTGTTCGGTAAACTGTGATCTCTTAATCTTAATGTCATATTTGAATTGGGATTGTGGACTAACGGAATGCTGACGTAAGATAGATATAAATAGACGTCAAAATTCAAATTTGTCATATTTTTTAAACCCAATCATGACGTTGTAGTGTCTGAAAAATTTCAATGAATATAACAAATACCCTGACTTTAATACTGTGGAATGTTCCTGAATTTATATAGTGTATTATCATATTAGAAAAAAAGGTTTCTTCTTAAAACATCCATTTTCTGTCGCTTTATCCGTTGCCGGGTTGTGGGGGCAGCAGTCTAAGTAGAGATGCCTAAACTCCAACATGTCCTGGGTCTTCCTGGTGTCTACTCCTGGTGGAACATACCCGAAACACATCTCTCCTAAAATATGAAAATAATATGTAATGCACCATAAATGTTGGAAAAAACTACCTTCGAATTATGTTTTTGAATATTTTATTTAACTGGCACAAAATGCATGGAATAGTAACAGATAAAAGCAACGCAATCAGTCATGGGCAATAACACAAACACATATTTAATTGCTGTCGATGCTGCAATGTATGTGCACATAATTACAAATGTGTTTAATTTATGAAATATCATCATGAAAGTGGAAAAGCAAATAATCCAAAGTGCGAGCGTTGCTTCGCAGATAAATGAAGCTAAATGAGTTGCTTAATTAGACGTGCCACAGCCGCGTAAACAACATCTCGCTTTTCGTCTTGTAAAATGCCACACTGTTTAAATATGTTCTGATCGGTAAAATGCTCGAGACAGAGTTTATTCTGCGTCATTTTAAAGATCGTTTTCATCTGAGAAAAAATGTGCTTTCAAATGACACAAGGCAAAGACGTGAAGAGACAAGGTTCTGCAGCATCACTATATTTTAAACACAAATATAACTGTAATATTTCAAATACGGTTTGCTCGTACTAATCCTGTGGGCGCCAAAGAAGCGGAAAATGAACTCACGTCTCCCCTTTCTATACAGTCACTTGACTTTAACACAGACCTTCCCCAATGTTTTATTACCAAACTATGAACGACAATATTATTCTATTAAATGTGTATGTGTAATGCGTAAAAATCTCAGTTATACATTTATTTGGTCCAGCATTTTCAGGTGGTTAATTTTCCAAGAGCCGCGGCCTGACCTCCCTGTTGTCATTTCTGAAAAATGGCGTCCAAAGGGATTTTTAGTCGTAAATCTGATGGGATCTGGCTTTCACCTGCAGATGGCGCCACTGCACTCACACTTTTACAGCCCCTAAATCTAATTATTGTTTTCATTTTTATGTCCCGCCCTCCACCCCATTACCAATCAGATAAGTTTGTGATACGGGTTGCCAGAACTAGGCTAGCTAATCTACAGGTGTAAATTAGCTACAGGTGTAAATTAGCACTGCTGCTACAACCTGGTACAATGCATCTCTCCTTTTGGCTAATGTTTATCGTACACTGTCCCTGTAAAAATAAAAATAAACATACAATACCATACCGGTAAAGAAACAAGTCAGGCCGCATTACGGAAAAGGTCTAAAACAAGGAATAAAACGAGGATTTCTATTGGGGATGCCTTTGAGAAAAAGTGTTGGTTACAGATTTGTTGTCGGCAAAACTCTGGTCTATTCAGCTATTATGGTCCCAGCTGGATGCATTTGTCTGATTATTGTAAGCTGTTAATGTGAGCTTTTGCAAAGTCAAAAATGGATTTGCATTAGTTTTCTAAGAGTTGCCTTAGTCTTAACTTCTTCCACGCTCATCTTACCACAAATTAGCCATTATCTGAGCTAGCGCCCAACTGATAATGTCATCTTTTTCCAAGAGTCCTATAATTAAACCAGAGATCCTCATTTGCCCATAGACGCTCTCCATTTTGCGAAGGAACCTAAATGAGCGATACAATGACTGCGCTAACAAAGCCTCGTCAGCCAGCTCGCACCCAAAGACACGTTCATTAGAGGAAGAATGTCCCCATCGGCATGCTGGGTAATTGTGACATCGCCGGGACATGGGACTGGCCTCGCTGTGAGCAAAATGAATAATGCAAGTGCGTTAATTTGCAGTGAGATGGGATTCGGTGTCAAGGCTAGCGATAAACAAATTAGAATAATCTATAAAAATGTTCTGTAGAAAAGATTAAATGTATGATCGTGGTAAGGCAGGTTTTTTGTATAGCACAGTTTATATACAAAGCAACTAAAAGTGCTCAACAAACCAGTACAAAGATACATTAAAATCACACAAGGCGTTCAAACCATAACTAATCACGGTGCCGGAACTGTTTTAAACCTGGATTTTAACATTGTTAGAGTTTGAAGCCTGTCTCACATTTTCAGGAAGACTGTTCTATATAATTGAACTGCTGCCTCCCCATGTTTAGTCATCCTTGACACCTGTGGTTTGGCATTATGTAATATGTATGTGCTGCATGTGAAAGCCTGGTCCCTGATCTCAGAAGCTAAGCAGGATTACTAACCAGGCCCTGTGATGGGAGACCTCAGGGATCACCAGGCTCCACAGTGGGGAAAGCTTCGGCTGTCCTTGACTAAGAGCTAAATTGTTGCCGTGCTCTTAGTCAAGACACATCACCCACTTTTAAATCATTATTTTATCTTTGAGAAACAACTTATAGGATCGCTAATAACTGAAAAAGGCTTCCTATCATATTTTGTAATGCATTTATATACTGACGTGATACGCTTTCAACGCATCTCTCTTCCGTTCGTACAGTCTTATGTCGGTCTCCACAGTAAACAGCCACCAGAGGGCGCTCATGTTCAGTTCAGTTCACTTATGGCCTTGATGCGACGGACAAAAATCACTCGTACAAACTTGCATCGTTACGTCGAGCTCTTGGTTGATGTCACATTGTTTTATTTTCAGGAGTGTACGATGAAGGTGCAGGAGGGGAAGTTCAAGCTGCAGGACCTGCTGGTGGTGCCCATGCAGAGGGTCCTCAAGTACCACCTACTACTGAAGGTACCACACTACATCAAACAGACACACACACACACACACACACACACACACACACACACACACACACACACACACACACGTTACACACAATGGTCTTTTTTTGAGCTTTTTACCATCTTACAGCATTCTACCCAAATATTTTTTTTACATTATGAAGCTACGTTGACAATTATAAATTTTATTTACAAGGAATTAGGTTCGCTTTAAGTTAAAAAAAGTAAACAATATACATTGGAATGTAGTATTACAAATTATGACAAATCATGTAATAAATACCTCTGAATAATGAGTTGAAATTTTCGTTTCCAATTTGAAAGTTATTATTCACATTAATAACACTTTCAGGCCAAACTCTTCATGTTAATGAACTGGAAATTCTCTGTGTCTCGATCAAATATTAATAAAGTGCTAATGAACAAGAGCGGTGCTTCTTTATGCAAATGTACAAAGAACCATCCTCCACATTCCCCTCGCTGCTGCATCTCTACTATCTGCTCCTGGTTTTATTCTCATGATTGGATTAGCCTTCACTGTAGCTGCTGCACACTGATGCTGTGGCTGCACTGACTGGAGAACTCATGCTGCAGTGCTGTTCAACAGGTGACTTGTTGACATTTGTGCATATTTAAGTCAGTAATCTATATTTATATTGCGTCTTTAACTCACCAGAATTTCCAAAGAGCTTTAAAATTGTTGTAAAGTGGTGATGATCCAGTACACTCCATATCTATCAACATATATGCGCATTTATGGACATTTTAAGAACGAATGGCTCTATGTGTTTTTAAATCAATGCATTTCTTGTGTTTGAACTTTTTGATTCTCTGATCTGTGTTGGTGAATTCCATAGTTTTGTTAAGTCCTCCAAGACACAAACATACTTTTAGTTGTAGGGGAAACTGGAGCACTCGGAGGAAACCTACACAGACACAGGCAAAACATGCAAACTCCACACAGAAAGACCTGGAGGTGGAATCAAACCCAGGACCTTCTTGCTGTGAAGCACAAGCGCAAACCACTGCACCACTGTGCCGTCCAATATTTGACCATGTTATAGGACCCAGTTACTGCATTACAGCGGTCAGGACTGTCATTCACTACAATTATTATTTGATTCAATTCACGTTGTATTAGCCCCGAAACACAACAGCAGTCGCTCTGGAAGACTTTACAAAGCAACAACGGATCAGAGAATCAAACTGTTGAACACGGGAAATTCAATTATAACAAACACGTAGGGGTCATTGGTTCATAGGGGACGCAACAGTGAGTGATGAAAAAAATAACCCTGTAGGAAAAAAGTGAGAAATCTCGAGGAGGCCTATATTGCTCCTACGAACGGACAGGCTTTAGATCTAGGACTCAAGCTGTACAACGAGGTCTGGGGCTGTGAATACTATTTGTGTTGTATATACTGTAGTGTTGTATTTACTGTTGTGTGTGAGGCAGTGCTAAACATTGTCTGCGTGTCCATGCTCTCCTTTAGCTTGAGTTTTGAGCCCTCCTATGTTCCCAATATACAGTAGTTTTATGCTATTTTCGTAACCAATGCTGAAGTCTTCCTTGCCTCCAAACCTCTGCAAACATGTTTCACTTAAATGGATTCGAGCCAATTCGGCCAAATCGAGCATGAGCTAACATCATTAAACTCAGCCCATTTCACCGCTCCTCTGCTCTGGTAGAATGATGTCTGTGGACTGGGGCTACACTCTGTAAAGTCCCGCATCGTAAAAAAAAAAAAAAGACAAGTCTCTTTCTTCATTTCTTATTTACCCGACGAGAGCTGACTCAGCACAATCGTCTCACATGACGGCGGTCCGGAGCTAAACGCTGCATATTTGATGGTTGTGGCAGTGTGTAACAGCTTATACCATCATCTCAGCAACTGAAAGGAGCAATATGTAAAATCACGGGCAATATTCTGTAGTCCTCTCCCAATCTCCCCGACTCAGGTTGCCAAATATGCAGACGAATCCAGCTAGGACCATAATAGCTGAATAGACAAGAGTTTTGCCAACAACAAATATAACCAACACCGTTATCACAAAGATAGAAATCCTTGTTTTATTACATGTTTGGTCATTAATGATTTGAGAATCATAACGAGTGGAATGTAGAGTCAGTTACATCCTGAAGATGGAGAAATCATTTTGAATGTGAATACCAGTTAGACCCGCCCCCACAGGTTCCTGATTGGACGCAATGAAATTCTTGACAGCTGAGGCCCTTCACAATTGTATCTAAATAAATGTATGTAAAGTTTATTTGTGTAGCGCCTTTCACAGACCAGGATCACAAAGCGCTTCGGATTTAAAACATACAGATAAAATAATACACATACAAGTCAGATTTTAAAACAACAGACCTTGGTAAATTTCCAACAAATATTACCGGTGATGCTTATTTCAAGGCGAGGGCTTACTTGAGAATACCTCATTTAGATTACACTACACAAAATAATATATTCAAAAAATGTGTTCGAAAGAAATACATTTGAAGTTGTAGACATCACCTCCCTTTGAGAGAGCGAGTAACTGTATCCCTGTTTTGAGTGAGTGATGGGGGTCTCTCTTTTTTCCACTTTTCCATCAAAAAAAAAACAAGCTGATCCAGAGATGTAACCGAGGCCAAACATACAGTACGGACCTGTGAAAACTAGTCAAAACCAAACTGTTTTGAGAGAGAGATGGACTTGATTACATAGTCCTAGTTTATGGTTTGAAGGTTCTTGATGTTCCTAGGGTTGACCAATCAGATACCTCCATTCAAAAGATGAGGCAGAGTACAAATTAGAAAGCATGGGGAAACTACTGATAGAACTAAACTGTGTGAGAGCCTACAACTTGTCCCATTGAGTTGATGGGATGTGGTTTGAGAGTTAGGTACCTCAGCTTTAAGTACCACTTCGTACAGTTCCCAGTTTCTCATGCATCTAAGTCATCCTATGTACTTCATACTAAACATACTGACTCATCTGACTTCATTTCCTCATCCTCGCGGGGCTTACACAAATCTCTAGCTCATTGTTGTCTATAATTTGAATGTATGTTGATGCGATACTGTGTATTTCAGGCGCATCACGGCCACATCCATAATCAGCCCGAAACGCATGAGTAATGTATGCAAACTGGCTCTCAATCCTCATGCATATGTTTATTCCCCAGAAGTCACGCAATAAGCAAGATCCATGCTGACTCACTGCAAATCAGATTATACGAAAATACATTGTTTTTATTGATGCAAATGTTCCCCATCATTTTCTCGCATAAATATGTCTGATGTGATAGTGGTGTAATATAGAGGAAGAAGAAGAGACTGTGTTGGCAACTCAGAACTGGGTTGAGGTTTAGTCTAAATCCATTATAATCAGACTCCTTTTTTTAGATTGGATTGCACACTTCATTTCTACGATTACATTAAAGCTGGGGTACCTAACTTAGATGTATTAGTATGTATTTTTAATCTTTATCAAGGACACAGTACAATATGGTCCATAGTTAAAAAGAAAATATACAATACATACTGTTCACTGTTAGAGGCGACAGTAGCTCAGTTGGTAGAGTATTGGGCTTTGAGCCAGAAGGTCGTGGGTTCGACTTTCTCTACTCCCACTGATGTCTGCTGTCGTTGTGTCCTTGGCAAGACACTTAACCTCTGGGAACACCTGATGCCACAGTGGGGCGGCTGCGGCTGTAAAGTGCCAAACTGCCATTGTGTCCATTGGCAAGACACTTCACACCCATTGCCTAGAACGAGTGTGTGTGAATGATGAGTGTGTGAATGGTTGTTGGTGGTCGGATGGCACGTGCTGGTTGCCTCGCTTCTGTCAGTGTGCCCCCGGGCAGCTCTGGCTACAGTAGCAGTTTATGGAGTGAAAGAATAATGACATGTAAAGCGTCTTTGAGTGTCCAAAAAAGCGCTATATAAAACCAATGCATTATAATTTTATTCTATTCTATTCTATTCTATGTATTGAAAAGTAAATACAAAAGGGTACATTATAGCTGCTGTACAGTATAAAAACATGAGCTCCACTAAGTCCATTATTTGGAGGTGAGCAGCAAAGAACTCAGGGCTGACCAGATTTTGAACTATTGCATTATTAGAGTGAGACGATGCAGTCACCTCATGGCATGGACCATCGACAATATAGATAATACATTTTGTTTGTTCCAACAGAAATATCTTCCACTTGTCTTGAAACTGTTTTTTGTTGATTGGTTTCACTGTGGCAATTGTTTTCTGTCCTTTTTTATCTGGTTATATGTATGTACAGTACTTGTCTGGTACAAACTTTTGCACATGTATTCCAAGGTGGTTTTACTGCAAATGGCAAATAAAATGAATCTGAATCTGAGAGAGTCTGATGAAGGTAAATCGAATCAACAAATTAGACCACATTAAATTGGACCATCTTTTTGATCCGGGACCCGCCCACACTGATACAATCTAGGCTTTAGGATTTTTTTCTGATCAGGAAACAATGCTGTAACATGATTAAAAAGCTCAAGGAAGACTATTTTTCACAACATCCGTTCTTCTACACAGACTCTACCCACTCTGCTTGTGTAATATTTGACAATAATCTCTCTGCATAGGAACTTTTGAGTCACTCTACTGATCGACCGGAGAGACAGCAGCTGAAGGAAGCACTGGAGGCCATGCAGGTTAGTTCTATTCCATGCATACTTCCATCCTCCAGTGTACACTAACTCCCCACTGCCCCTGGTCCAAATCACTACCAATGCGTTGGCCACAGTTCTTACAGAGTGTGGTTAATGTAGCACGAGGAGACACATGTCAAAATGATTCATGTTTGCAGTTTGAAAAGCTGTCTGTCTGCTCTGTCTTCCGCAGGACCTGGCCATGTACATCAACGAAGTCAAACGGGACAACGAGACTCTGAAGAAGATCAGCGAGTTCCAGAGCTCCATAGAAAACCTGGTAGGAAAAAGTCAACTAAAATGAACTCTGAGAAGAATTAGACAAAAAAGTTGCAATAGCGGTAGTGTGGGTTCAACAGTCACCTCGGAGACTTGGGTTAGGGTTAGGGTTTTGCCAATAGCCAGTTTGAAAATCCTACCATTGATACATGGTCTAATAATATTAACACATGAACCAATGTTCACAAGAGATGAGTACAAAAATGTGGAAATAATTTAACCTATTCTACTAGTCTGCCCCTACATCTGCTTAGTGTTTTTTATTCATTGCATTTCTGGTGTTTGATTCTCTGATCTGTGTTGGCTAATCAACCAAAGGTAACCGCTGTTGTGATTTGGCTCTACAAAAAGACATTGAATTGAATTGAACTATTTCTGTGTATCACATGTTTGGGAAAAGTCTGTTCAACGGTTCTGAGGGTCTGTTGAATCCTAATCCAAAAATAATTGTGTGTATAATAATTTGGTATTGGATTGAGGTTTCCCAAATGGACCATTGGTGAAATCATCCAAATGTGGCAGTCCTGACCCAGTTGGAGCATCAACAACTGGAAATGGGTCCTGAAATATCCCCCGAGAAGCATTGGAAGGATGGGTCAAAAGCAGAGGACAAATTTCCCAATCTTCAAGCTACCCTCACTAACTTTTCAACTTAAATGATACATGTTTGTTCCAAGAGAAAGAGTCTTGGAAGAGAAACATGTTCTGAACGAATCAGACCACGACACGCTGTTTTTAGTTTATCAGAAAACATGTAATCCTTGGTGTTCTTGTAAGAAAGAGCCCAACCAGTCACTTTTTGGGCAGAGAGTGAGGGTGGTCCTCTCTTTTTCACTTTACTGCCCAAAAAAGCTGTGACAGTGGCCAAAAATACACGAAAGAAAAAAAAAA
>JAPMNZ010940585.1:0-11323 GCA_029875035.1 Pomatoschistus microps | reverse complement strand
AGGATTGATCGCAACGTATCAAGTCGATCACTACAGTTGTCGATTATTGAAAATTAAGTAATAGTAACACATAGGAATCGATTCATTGTTGTGAAATGTATTTTTTCAATCAGAAATTGGTGGCTTCCCTTCGACTTTACCCAAACTTACACAAAATATGATATCTGCATTTTAAACAACCAAGTGATGAATCAAAGTAATAACAGCTTGATTCATTTATTATCATAATAATCATTAGTTACAGACTGAAAACTCTGTAATAGCATTTTCTCTCTGGATTGTGGTATGATTCACATGTTCTGAGGTTAACGTGACTTTCCCAAACAGGACCAGCCAATAAAGCAAACTATCCATCACTCCAACAATTGCAATAACCATATGTGCACCTTTTAAAACAACTCAATTCAGCATAACGATAAATTATTAGAGTGCTTCTGGCGGAACAGCGGCCTATATTTCAAACGCAATAAAGTACAACACTTTGATAAGGTTCCAAGAAACCGACGTGTCACCGAGACGTTCAATCTTTGCCGAAGTTGTAATTGAGTTATAAAACAGCAGAAATCATTTTCAGCCATTCTAAAAGAGGCCATTAATTAAAAGTCACGCTACTCTTTTTTATGTACAAAGCATCCTATTAAAAGTATTTCCCCAGAGTTTTCCTTACAAAGACAACCTCAAACGAAGCTTATACTTGGATAACGGCCGCTGCCTGATTAGCTTTGGACGGCCCTTCGCACAAAACATGGAATTCTGTGCGGACATGGCATAATTACGGCTAAGTACGGCATTAGGAGTTCGGTCTGCGGATGGCTCCACGGCGACGCTGATAGCAAAAGTGAACTCTAATTAAACTTGATGGCTTGATGGATGTGATAATAATTCTGTTTTGGGATTCGGAGGAAAAACGAAAGAGAGATTGTGTGCGGATATAAGCGTATCTCTGGCATCGCTGCATAATTGTACATGGTGTTATCGGTTTTAAAGACGCAACTTTGGAAGCACACACACTCACGGAGCAATTTACTTTGAGAGAGCAAGAGATTGGAGGAAAAAAAAATGACAAGCAGAGATTAGTTCAAAAAAGGAACTAATTTTCATTTTGAAGGGGATTTGGAGTTGCAAAATAGTGAGGTTTAAATATGACTTGCCAAAGAGTTTAATTTACAGGTATTCTCAAGATCAGTAGTTGTCAAAGGTCTTAAAGGTATTTCATCCCTTTACTTGCACTGGGGTAAAGCCGGGTACCTTGTTTTTCATATATACATATTTTTGAAATCTGTCAGATAACATGCTGTCTTTTTCATATCCAGAAACATTTTTTATTTTGTACATATTTTGTGCTGAGATTTGATTGGCTGTTTGAAAAATCTGACCTAAAGAGTGTAGAACTATTTCATTCAGTTTCTTTGGTTTTAAAGAGATACTCGGCTTTAAATTGAAGAAAGCACTGTTTTTGTTTACAAGAATATTACTGCTTCCATTTTGTACGCCATTCAGGCCAATTTGTCAGTCAATATTGATAGTACTTCCAAAACATTTTATTCAGAAGAGCACTCAATTAAATCCAATGAAGAATTAGTTTTTCTTTTTCAGTGAGCGCCACACATAATAATACATCTCAGATATAGCAAGGGTTCCTCTTTACACCCCGTGCCTTTTGAAATACTTTCAGGCGAGATTGTCTTAAATACTGTATAAGAAAAAACTTAGAGCCTAAAGCACTAGACTAGAAGCTCTCTGCCGTAGCACACCTTATCATAGCATTACAAGTCGCGGTGCCATTACTGTCACATCACTGAACCAGCCACATTGGATGGAGCAGGGCATAATCTAGTTTTAGCAATCCACTCTCAGAAGTAGTCTATATTTAAATCAGGATAAGATCATGGAAGCATTTGGATTACTGGAAATTGCTGTGGCATTGGCGTCCATTCAAGACCACTGTACAATGTCCATATAGGCCTCATTTTCTGAAAGGAATGTTGGCCTATTGTGCAAAATGTAATTGTAAAGAGCACAATCTATGTACATACAATGGTTTTCCTATGGCTCTTAAACAGGATTTTACGAATGTTTACGTTGGCATTTTATGTTAAGAACCTCATCAAAAATCTACATGGAAGAATATGTGTATAAACATGTATAGTAGTAAAAGTGGAATCTTAAAAATAAAAATTATCATTTGGAAACTTGGTCTAAACTTTGGAACTCTTTTGCTTCATAAATCAGATAATGGCTCCGTCCATAAAAGTTATAGTATTTGGATTAGTCATAGTGTCCAAGGCAACTAAATAGTGTGAGAACTGCAATTGTTGAGAATGCAATTGTTGTCAAAATGAAATAATGGGACAGAAAATCTTGAAATCACAATATTATAATTATGGTGAGCAAATGTGTAAATATCTATACTTTTTTAAAAGGATACAAAATTGATTTTTAATTTAGTGATGTTCAATAATTTCTCATATTTTTGTTCAGTATTTTCCGATATATATTTCTATTTGTGTGTTTGGCGTCTCGCTTCCGTCATCACCGTCTGTGAATGAAAAAAAACAAACTGATTTCTGAACATTGTAAAGTGCTTAGGGTGACCTTGGTCTGTAAACTGCACTAAAAACATACACATTTCTTATTTAGTTTCTTACTAATAAATGCATAGGGTTAAGTATTTTTTTTATATATTTGGAAGTTTGGATTTAGTATATTTTGTTTATGTATGTAACCTTTATTTAACCAGAAAGATAGGATCTAATTTTCAAGGCAGACCCCAAAACATATATTCTCATCATTCAAAGTGATTAATACCAACTTTAACAATGTCAGTTATTCAAATACAGACAAGTCCACAGCCTGGTTGCCATTCCTGCACTTCCCTCCTATTCTTCAGTCTATAATTGGCGACCTCTTTGCTCTCATTTTCTTCTAACAGCGAAAGGCACACAGCAGCAGACTTTACCATCCAGGCAAACCGGCGCACTTCACCGGCAGACACGGACTAATTATTGCCGCCACATCGGGACAACTTACTGCGGAGAGGTCCCTGACGATAACTCCACCATTATGTCCTCTTTAGCTTCGGTTGGGGACGCCATTGCCACCTGGCCTGGCTTTAATTCTTTGCTATCGATCTTTCTCGAGCCATCGGCTGCAAAAACCATGCGCATTCCGAGGACCGCTGAGCAATAAAAGGCTCGGCAATAGCCTCTGTAATGTGAATCCATCCGAGGAAAGCCTTTACCTAAGCTCCGCGGCCATCGTTTTCGCCCATCGGGTCGGCCATTGTTAAGGCAAAGAGATAAGGAGCGGTTAAACAAAACAGACTCGCAGGGTTCATTACGGGAATCGAAACTTGCCTATTGAAAGAGCTCGGAGTGGATTTTGTCTAGAGGAATTTCACAAGAGATAAGATTGGGAATGGTTAGTGGAAGTTTGATGATTAGGCTTGCAAAATGGGTTCATAAGATTCATTCATAGGCAGTTGTAACTTGCAATAATTGGGAAGTTGTGGCTGGGCAGGCTAGAGGTTTCTATTCCAAAAAAGTGGGTGGATGAATCAATGTCTCAGAAGTCATCAAATTAATGAAATGTATTTTTGATACAAACGATCATGAAACTATTGTACAGATGCTGGCATATCAAATATAATTGATGTTGTGCTTTTTCTGAAACCACTCTGGGACTGCCCTTTATAAAATCACACTGCTTGGCATAAGACATAATCCTGACCTCGATTTTGACTATTCTGACATCCTTTCCAAAAAGATTTGAATTAAAGTACAAATGTTGTCAAAGTAGGCAAGACTAAGCAACCCTTCTAAAAACATATGGTTTGGCACAGGTTCAGGCAAAAATCGGCCGAATGGAGTTCATATTGATTAATATTTGATGTATATTGTGAATTAAACACAAAACAAAGTCCCATGGGTTTCAGAGCAGGACAAAGCCTCTACAGAAAAAGAGTATTCTATAACTGTATGTCTTTAGTCTACACATTGCCCTTTCAATAAAACCTGAACAAATGCAACACCGCCTGCATGAACCATCTCACCACTTACATAATCTTGCTTCGCGTCCTCTCCGCTCATCCTTAAAAACACCAGTTTGAAATTACCCTATGAAGTTTTGAACAGTAATTGTCTGCAGCTCATTTGCTCCCAGCCGGCTGCTCCTCGCAGACATTAAACTTGTTCTTTTATGATGTTTACAGCCAGGGAATGGTGATTTATCGGCCGTTTCATCCCTCTTCTGATTCCTTTTGAAACAATACGCCACAGCAGCACGCCGAACGCTTTGCTGATTCCGTCGCACATTCATTATTCAGTCGGCAAACTCCATTTAAGTGCGCCGTGGCGAGTAGATGTATGTTTTCAATGTGTGGATGGCGTACACAAGGTTGGATATCTAAAGGATGTTCTAATGACATTGTAGAAAGCTTAGTGTTTGTTTGTGGTGCCTTGGAAGAAAAACAGAACAATTGTTTCAAAAGGTGCAGGTTGAGGAAAATCAAGCTTTTAGAATCGTTTTTAATCCATTAACATGCATTACTCGATTTGGTGATTTTTTTGACAAAACTCTGCCTGTTTGTGCTTCTATTGATATGATGTCATACAGCAAATGGGCAGGCAAAAATCAAAACTCCATATCTTTAGAAAATATATAAAATTGTGTATTATCTTAAATTATTTTGGACTGCTTTCTTCATGATGTCATAGTGTCATAATAAGGAGCATTTGGGCACATGGCGTGTCTGTGAAGAGATTAAATCTGGGGTACCTTACTTTCTATCCGCATTAATATGTAACAAAATGTACAACTGTATAGTTCTTGTGGTTTTTTTCACATGCATGTATTTGTGGCTGCACAGAAAAGTGAAAAATGTGTGTGTTATATGTACAACTGTATAAGAATATTTCGTTATTGACTGTAATGATTGAATGGTTAGGTAAAATGAATGTTATGGCATTGAAGAGTGATTTCATATGATGTGAATGAGAGGATGTGTGATGAGAGGATGTGTGATGGCGTAAATGGGAGGTGTGGATGTAATGCAGTATGTGTGCGTGTGTGTGTGTGTTTGTGTGTGTGCGCGTGCTGTATTTTTGTCATGTAATCTGGTACTGCAGATGGAAAATAGCTGTCTATCTATAATCTGCTGCAAAACATGTCTTTGAGCTTCATGTTGCTGTGCACTGCCAAAAAAACAAAACTAATGACTCACAGGGCAGTTTCATACAAATATGTAAAAAATCTAATATTTTCTAATGATAGCATGTTGTGGTCTGCTTTGCCCACCACAACTTACTGATGCAATAATATTTGTTGTGTATACTCATGGACTAAACAACACGTATTAAATAAAAATAAAAAAAACATGTTTTACCCCAGGCTTTAATACCATAAGTTCCTGCTAAAAATAACACCCCAGTTATGTTCAATGGTTGAATTCTCCAAAAAAGACTATTTTGTGTATGTGTCTTTCAATACAGGCCCATATGTTTAATTATATACTTTTCTATAACGCTGCAACGCTCTGAAATAACACAAAAGCGCATAATAACCCCTCACATTCCTTTGAAAGTGGTCAGACCTGGGATATAATTTGAGAGCGGGGCCCTGGACTGACACATGCTTTCATTCTGGCCTGTCCCTTTGCCAGAGCATAGATTAGGCGAGCCAGCTGGACCGTGCCTTTGGAAGCATGTGCGGCCGTGCCATTGTGCCAAGCCGCTATTCCGCGTTTGTCATGGCACCTGTTTACGCATTGTACACACTGTCGCGGCCAGGTGCCATCGCTGAGGAAAGCTAACGTGTTCAAAAAGGTACGGCTCTTTGTCGCTCCTCTCTTATCGCTGACCTGCAGGAGGTGTTAATACTCAAGTGTCCCGGCCGTGCACAGAACACACAAACACGACAGGCCCGATTACACAAATGAACACGGCTAATTAATAGATTACTGTCAGATCTGCGGCTAACGGAGGGTCGGTTTAATTGCGTGTGCTAATTATCCTTGAGTGCTTTTTTTTTTTTCCTGAAAACAAGCAGCAGTGACTTTGTATTTGTGCACTGGCTTTCACTATGTTCAATGTAAAAACACGCAAAAAATGCTCCGGATCAACATTGATAGATTTAACAAATACTATGGGCGGCACGGTGGCGCAAAGGTTAGCGTTTGTGCTTCACAGAAACTATGTCCGGAGTTTGATTCCACCTCCAGACGGGGCCTTTCTGTGTGGGATTTCCATGCTCTCCCCATGTCTGTGTAGGTTTCCTCCGGGTGCTTCAGTCTGAATGTAATGAGGGAGTGAAGGATGGAAATGGTATAAGGCTTCTGTTATCCCCGTGTGTGGAGAGAATGGAAACATTTTGGTACTCAAAAACATTGTTAAGAGCCATTTATGCCCTTGGTCTATGAAATGTGCTATATAAATAAACATTTCTTACTACAATAAATCCAATATTGTAAAGTGCAACAAAAAAAATCATGCAAAAAACTAAAACCATATTGATAAGATAGCCAAAGAACTTAATCAACATGTCCATGCAAAGAAGTTAGACAACGTGTCATGGTGTCGACTTTTGGATCATTTTGATTTTATTTTACTACATTTGTTCTCTTGAGTTTGCTTCCTGTCTCCAGTCGATTGTGTTTCACCTGAGTCTCCCTGTGTGGTTTTATTCCCTGTGCCTTTCACCACTTGTTGACCATCCATTGTGTGTTCCACATTTGTTCCTTACTTGTTTTTGTATTTTGGCGTTACCTTGGATTGAATTGATTAAATTACACTTTTTTTTTTCAATTTTCACTGTTTTCCATTTTCATTTCAGCACATGACAGAATGCCCTCTTCCAGTACAAGGACGAGTCAGATTTGTGGAGATGCAAGCTCAGTCAAAGTAAAGATAATACATTTTATTAGCGCAATTAACAGGAACAAAATGAAGAAATGTGTTTACAGACCTAAATTATACAAAGCAAAAACAAGTTCCTATTTGAGAGAAACTAGGAAAAGAGAAATCAAAAATGAGCAATTCCTGTAGCGCGAGGGTTTGGGTCAAAGCGTGTTTGGGAACTGGAATAAGTCCACGAGGCAAACATGGTCCAAGCTTCAGCCTGTGCGGACATCTCTCACGCTGGCTGCTTTCAGTTGGACCATGGTCAGCTCTGGACAACACCGCTACCTCTGAACAAGTCCACCTGACCACATGTGGACACAGTTCACCGAGTTAACTTTGTGTTTCAGGGTTTTCAGTGGATAAATCTGCTGTGTGAGGGAAAAAGAGGTGTTTGGACGGGCCGATGGTGCAGCCTTGTGAACAGTGCGAGTCCAGTGGTAGTCGAGTAGAATTTGGTCTGAAACCACGTTATGAATTTCTTAGTTGTTAGGCTGTGTGTATTCAATAAACGGCACTATTATGCATAAATGTTTAAGTCCTTTTTCAAAATGTATTGGCCATCATTTTAGAAACCAGAAACTTGGATTTGTCTTTGTCTTTTTGTTTTGTTTCATAACTTCTATAAGACAATAAAACAGCAGTGCAGTCAATCATTAAACAATAACAATTATGTTTGTGATGATTGCACAGTGATGGACTCCTTTTTACTTTCTCACTTCAAATCATACTCTAATGTTCTGAACATTACCCAAAATGAATATATTATCAACAGCTGAACATTACCTACAAGTCCCTCCATCACCTGGCTCCCTCATTTCTCATCCTCATGACTGTCCCTCCTACCGCCTCAGATCTTTAGACATCAACCTCCTCAGTCCCATCAGAACAAAGTGTTGAACCTTTGAGGGGGGAACCGAGCCTTTGCTGCAGCTGCCCCCGCTCTCTGGAACTCACTCCCAAAACACATCAGGAACTCAGACTCACTTCAGAACTTCAAACCACTTCTCAAAAACCAAGTGTTCAAACATTCTTACACTTAACTGATTTTTTTTGCTTTTTGAAATGTTGTTTCTCATTTGTTCTTTTGTCAAGCAACCAAGAAAAGCACAAAATAAGTATGTTGTCTTATTATTCTTAGTATTAATTGTCTTCAATGTAGGCAAGTCAAGCTTATTTGTGTTCATTCATACAATTCATACAAGGCAACTCAAAGTGTTGAACAAAACAAGATAGCAACAGTCACACACGGCATTTAAATCATAAGTTGGGTTAGGGTTAGTTCATATGGCAATAACATGTCAGGACTCGAGCTGCAGCGTTTGGAGTATAATGCAGCTGTAGAGCCCGGTGAGGAGGCCGTTACAGTAGTCTAGCCTACCTGAGACAAATGCATGGATAATAATAATCTCCAAGTCAGCCTTAGACAATACTGTATCCATATTACTTCAATATCACTAAACAACACAACAACAAAAAATATTTAATTTCCTTCACCCTATCCCTTATCGTGTATGAATTTCAGTCTCCAGCTAAGAAAGGCTCACACCATCGCAGCGTGGTTGTGACGTCTGAGGCATGTGTGTAATGAGTGTCCCGCGCCCCCTGAACGCATCGCTGTGGACAGGGTGGGGACGTGGGCTGACACTTCCAGCTGGCGGCCTTCACTTCCCACTGAGAATGCTGCTAATTATGAGATTACAGCGGCGCTTCTGGTCGACTTTATGGAGGCGTAGAGAAAGTTAGCTTTGGAAAATTGTACTTCCACAAATATCAGGCTCGTATTACAAAATAAAAAGTTGCGTTCATGTGACATCCACATTTCAAAGAGCCTATATTTTAAATTGTGGTGGTGGGCAGCTGCAAAATCGTACCTGGTAATAGAGTCAGTTGCCTGCCAATCTACACGAACCAAAAACTGTTATTTAGTTTGACATCCTCTTCGCAACTTTTCTTTTAAAACTAATTTATTTACCAGACAGTAGATAAGAAGAGTAAATTACGTGTTTGCTATAGTTCATTATGGATCTGTGCGGTGTCACTACAGAATTCAAATACTCATACAAAATTCTGCATTTACAACGTTGAGAGGGTGAATATGAGTAAAAATACATACATGATAAAAGCTTGTAATAATATTCTTGCAGCTCTTGTGTGAGTGAAGGCCACCATGTTAAGAAAGTAAGTAAGTCATCTTTATTCATATAGCGCCTTTCACAGACCACACACAAACGTGACTCTGGTCTGTGGTCTGTTAACGTGTAAACGACTTCCACTTTGGCTCAATAAGAAGTTGTTATATCGAGTTTCCAATTCAATAGAAACAAATTCAGAAAGTAAATTCAAATCAACATCATGAAATTTATTTTGGTTATTAAACAAATCATGTTCAGTTTAGTTCTTTGTGTGGATATAATTATGTCTTGGAACAGTTAATTCTAGGGAAATAAAATTGTTTTTTTTTGTTTTTTGTTTGTTTGTTCTTATAACCAAGCATTTTCTGCACTGCACAACACAAGCCNAATTATGTCTTGGAACAGTTAATTCTAGGGAAATAAAATTGTTTTTTTTTGTTTTTTTTGTTTGTTTGTTCTTATAACCAAGCTCATTTTCTGCACTGCACAACACAAGCCAGAGATAATCGAATCCAATTGGACTGTACAAAAGTGTGATTTGAAAGCTGTGGAACATTATTTTCTATGTAAAAGTTGCAAATTGTTTGTTTGGAATGTGAGTTGTTGCGGTTGCATTTGTGTGAAAGATTATAGAGCAACAAATAACATGTTTTTGGAAAGATAGAGATGAGTCTTAAAATAGATGTAATATACTAATGTACAGATTTTTCTTAAATGCTGTGTAAAACTGACAAAAGGTGGAGCCCTTTAGAAGACTTACAACATTAAGTAGCACACAATAAAATAATAATAGCTAAGAATGTTTTGTGGGATGCCATGTCAATGTATAGAATGTGTCCTGGGGTCATAACCATATGTAGCAATTCTACTACATCGCTGCCTCAGTGGCTTATGCTTATTCCATCTCCAGCAGTGACTTTTTACTAAATTAAAACCAAAAAGCTATTCTCAGACACGCACAACACAATCCTCAGAGTTTTCCCAGTCATGGATCAAACAGCCTACTTCCCAATTAGGCCCACTCACCGAATCTCAGAAGAACTTTCAGCATTACACTGCGAGGTATGCGTGCGAAGACAACAGCGGCACATATCGCTTCTGGTCAAAAATATATAAATAAATCAGCAGTGCGATGACTCCTCTTCTCGACCCCAGCGAGCCGTTGCCGCCCGTGGCTGCCTTGGCAAGCAGCAGCTCGTGTGTGTGGGAGCTGGTTGGTAGATAGAGTGCTCTGCTGGTCACCTGGCTCAAGGGCACCATGGGGGCAGAGGATGGTCGGCCAGCGAGGGGGAGATTTGGCAACCTCTTGTGTAAACGCGCTGGTGCTAACGGCTGCTACAAGCTGATGCTCAGAGGTTTTTTTCGAATCGACGGGCGAGTGAGAAAGTGATTAGCTGATATTGAGATAATGAGTTTTCTGTTTGGGAGCATGGTAATGTGCAAGCTCCCCTGAGGAAAATGTGGGAAACGTTATTAGAATTGTATCATCCAACCTAAAGAAGAAACATTTTGCATTTTTTGTCCATTAAAAAAACTAATGAGACTATTTACTTTGTCATGTCATGTTTTAGAATGTGAAACAAGAACCTCAGCAGAAATGATATGGTAATACAAGTATGAAATAAATGATACAGTACAATTTGTTGAAGTTCTTTCCCAGTGGAAAAAAATGACTGGCTGCAAACACAACCATGTATTTTTAAATAATGTAATGTCATCTGATAAATAGATAGAACTAAGAGGCAGTACTTTTGTTGTAAAATATGGAATACTATAGCTGAGTGTGATGTCTATTGGTAGAATGATGTCACACTATTTGAGGACAGAAACAGTAGCAGAGTACCATGTTTGTCCCAGAAGTTCCAACAGTTGTTCGTTGTAACATTTATTTTTTATTACATGGATTTTGCATTTAGACTGTTTTAAACTTAATGGTTCAAACATTCTGATCTGACACATTGAAGTACTAGGATAGGATTTATTTTTTGTCTACAGTTTGATTAGTACAAATGACTTGACCGATAATGTGCACGATTGCATATGTGAAAAGCACAAACACGGCCTCCCCCAAAAACTAACCATCCTCAACAAATGTGTGGACAGAAGATAAGAGCGAGAGCTACAGCTTCAGAAACAGGTGGGAGAAACATACGCAGTGGCAAAGACGTTATTTGTTTGGTAGTAGTACAGTTAAAGATGTATTCAGAACAATATAATACTTGGGCAAAAGTTAATCTGACGAAAATATTCAAATTCTGCAGTAAAGTTACAGTACCGGAAAATCGAATGAACGTC
>JAPMNZ010940578.1:6606-21103 GCA_029875035.1 Pomatoschistus microps | reverse complement strand
CTATAAGCACTTGAGAGCTCTATATGTTTGACTTGTCGGGTTCTTAGTTGAGCCCAAGAGGCGAAGGGGATTGCGTCTTGTGGCTCCGGAGCATGAGCCCTGGACCACAGACTAACATTTATCTGGGCAGCGGGTCCAGTTTGCATTTCTCCACTAACTATATTATTTGTTTAAGCTGGGCACTTATGTAAGCAGCTCTCAGTATATAGGCTGAGTATGGGCTGAGCTGTATGCAACATTTCTGACACCAAGAGGTATTTTGTCATGTCACGGTGCAGAAATATAACCGCACAGAGTCTAAATGTGTCCCTTTAACCTACTTATTGGCAGGTGTCAATATTGTAGTTTTCAATGGCTAGTTTGTATGTAGAAACAGTAGCAATACAGTTAGAAGGACATTTATATTCTATTAAATTCAAATGAATGTGAAAGGTAAAAAGATACATTTGTAAAATTCAACTTGTACTTTTTATATTTTGATACTCATTATTAAACATTATGAAATACACACTGTGACAGCTTTTGGACTGATTTCAGGCTACTTTGAAGTTAAGAATTAGGTAGGACTGAATGACTAAACCCTACTTTCTCACTATAACCACATTAGCGCCATATATGGAATTTTGTGCCACGATCACAAATAAATGTCAATTTTGTCAAATAAAACTGGAACTGGATTCAAGAAGTTCTTAGCTTCAGAGCGAGGTAAAGCATGTGTTGGCAGAGATGCCCCGCGGACCAGACTTTGGATATGCCAGGTCTGTACCATATCACAATTTAATTCCTACACAACAGAACACCAGGTTAGATAATTATTTCATTTTATTTTCTGGTTTTATAATTTTGCAGATTTTTATGTTGGTTTATGTTGTTTCTTTAATGTAATGATATTTTAATTATATTTTTTATAGTACTAATAATAATAATTTAATATTTGTCAAAAGTCGAAAAAAAAATAAAAATAATTAAAAGCATATAGGACAATAGAATGTAGGGTCGCAGCGAAAAAGGATAGATGTTTTTTGAGTGTGGTTTGGATATAATTGCAATGTATTTTTTATTAGTTTTTTAAAATAAAGACAAACATTTTTACAAGAATCAAGATTACTGTAAATGTGCCTGTTTTAGCTAAACTGCAAGAAGTAAAAGGCCAACAACTTGGATAGCAAAGTTGTAACGATAGCATCAACATGAAACACGTAGACTTGACTGACTTGTAGACATTTAGTGCATGAGTAGTATTACCGCTGTAGTAAGAAATCCTGACAAGTCCCTGACAAAGCTGATGTCTTTGGACTGAGGAAGGCCCACCTGTCTCCTCGCCCTGATCCGCTGTGACACACGAACAAGAGAAACATCCCGTAAACACAGGCTTAAAACCGTCAGTCAGGATCAAAGTCCATCAAACAAGCATTTCAAATCTCCTTAAAAAGCCTGACCCCCATAACAGTGGACATTTTGCCAGCTGTTACCACCGTCAGGTTGTGGGGAGCTGACCCACAAGTGACAGGAGGCTTCAGAACTCTACAATTATCTCAACTTCAACTAAACTTTGTAAAGAGGCAGCTCTGGAGAAACCAGCGACCCTTGACACGGTCCTGTTGGAGTTAATGAACTAAGTGCAGACTGCCCCAAACATCGGGAAGGGTGGGAATTAGTTTGAAAATGCTCTGAAATATTGCATTTCACGTAATAGAAAAAATATGTATGATTATAAATATTTCATTCAACTACTCATTGAAATCATCTGGTCTGTGGATAGTTACTACAAGGTATAGTCATGTAAGAAATGTAGTACTATGATAAAACAAAGCAGTAGACAGATGTGGAGATGCTTCATACTTTAAACTAATTCAATCTGCTTTGGGCAAAAGTTTTAAGACCAAATAAGTTGATGTAGCAATGATGAAACAACCTCTATCAATTGGTTTTTCAAATATTTGTAGCATTATTGTGAAATCATGTTGTTGAATAAATGCACAATGCGACAGAGAGTAATGAATTTGCCTACTTGTGCCATAAAATCTGATAATGAAAATGCATGGGAGATAGATACAGAGAAAATGGGAGTTTGAGAGATCTGCAGTTCTTCCATCATACTTAATAAAGTTATTCTCAGACATTTACTGTATAGTTCTAATGGGAAGCTTGACTAAACAGAATGAATGATGGGCTGACTGATCCTATGGTCAGTAAGGAAATGATCTTTCCATCGTCTGCTTTTTGAGGCACATATGTAACGTCTTAACATCTGCAGTCTGTCGCTGTTAAAAGGAAGCACTGGATCGCCACCTGGACACAAAACCAGAGCCTCACTGTGGACAAGAGACACAGCAGGAACACCTGGCTAGATCTGCTCTTCCACTTAAAATACCAACCACATATTACACCTTAATACTAGATATACGTCAAAGGTGCAAATACATCCATCACTGCTACCTGCTTTCCTCTCTGATGAAAATAATATAAGCACATAGCGTGTAATCACATGCTGCTAATTGAAACATAGAAGCGCTCCGGTCAGTCATTTAAACAGCAGTATTTCTGTGCATTATTATTATATTTAGTAGTAATAATTGTTATGGAATTTTCAAGATTCAATATTCAAGAATTTATTTGCTATTTGCAGTAAAACCACATTGGAAAAAGTGTGCAAGACTACCCCGGTGTGCACCAGACAGATGGTAGTATTTCAAATTTATATTTTTCATACAGCATAATATATACAACAAACAAGATACAGAAGTACAATCTGAAAAATATAGTTTGAAAATGGGTTGGAATCACTCACACAACACACACACGCACACATTTTGCCAATTGACATCACACCTTGAATTTAAAGCCTGTCTCAAAACATTGAGCACTAATTCCTATGCTTTTAGTATCTGATAAGCTGTAAAAGTAAGGTGCTCTAAAATACAGCCCTCAAGGCAGAAGAGTCTAATTACACTGTGCACTGAAGTTATAATCGCTGCATGAAATAAGCTGGAATCTCATTATGCTTCATTTAGGTTTTAAATAAAAGATCATTACACCTTATCCTGTGACTGCCTGCATTTCTTTAGGCTACAACGTGTTATTTCCTTTAGCTGTAAACCTCGAGTTCAAATCCCTACTGCAAAAACACTATGATGAAAACACAGGTTCCAGACTGGCCCCGGCCCAGCCCTGGCAGCCGCTCCTTCAGGTCTAATGCAGTGAATAATGGGGGCTGTGTTTGACAGGTCATGTGACAGAGGTCAAGGTCTGCCCCATGACCGAGCGCTCCTAAACATGAGGTCTCGTTTCAGCCCCGTCCTGCAGCGGGATACAGAACCAGGGGCCGCTGTTTACAAGGCGAGAGACAGAGCTAAACAGACATGTGCCATCGCGGATACTCACTCGGCGTCAGCGATGGCACAAACAAACCATAAACCAAATGTAGATAATCAAAGCCAGCACATACTTTAGAAGTGGAGGCGGATACAATATTATCTGTAAATGTTATATTTATTCTTATTTCTCTTACCGCCGGAAAATGTGAAAAACGCATTTGCGCACACGTTAGCCGGGACTACCCCATTCATTTAATGAGTGCATCCAAAAAGAAAATACTTCCCTTACCATTGACAGCAACTGAAACCTAGCGTTGAGCCAAGAGCCAACTTTTGGACTATCCAACAAAACACCTACTTTCCATTTTCGAGTGGAAATAAGGTATTGTTAGAATCAAGCAGGGGCGATTTTAGACTTTCATCTTCAGGGGTGCTTAGCACCTTGGGTGGGTCATATGTAGATGGAATTTCAATATGAGGGAAATTTAAGGGGTGCTTGACATATTTTTAGGGGTGCTTGAGCACCCCTAAAAAGGGGCTAGCTACGCCCCTGTTAGAATGCATTCGATATTTTTTTTTTTTTAGGGTATGCCACCACTGACAAGGAGTGAAATTGCAAGCATCTCAGCCCCCACTGGTTGACTATAAATGTTCACAATTTTTGTATTATTTATTAATGAGGTAGATTTAAAGTTTTAGAAGGCTGATTGACTTGAGGGTGAAACAAGAATCCCAAATGCACCTGCAAAAACCAGCCTCCCTTGCACTGCTGCAACATTTCTATCAAAGAAAATACTGAAGATAATTGGTTCAATTCAAACTATATCTGTTTGAGAAACCTTTGGAGGATATGACTGGGCTCTTTGGGAAGCTGAGGTCCTGTAGTTTGTGCCTCTGATGACTCTTATACTCTTTTAACTTTTTTCTGCAAAGAGAAAGCTCAAACATTGAATAACAGGAGGGTTTAGCTGTTTCTTCGGGTTGTGTCTAACAGGCTGTAGACAGACCAACTGTTCGGTTTTAACAATTCACAGCTGAGAAAAAAACTTAGGCACCATAAAGCAAAAAGGTCCAGGTGGAATATATGTTTCAGCCTTTGCTATTCACACAGGATTTTTGAAACTATATTTGCGAGTTTGCAGGGGTCCCGATTGATCCCATCCAATGCTTGATCTGACTGGAAATAATATGGATTTGTTTGGTACATTTTCATCAATTCTCTCCCAGAAAATATAAATATGTAGAGGGCTCAATGGTGTAACAGGTTGATGGTACAAATACATAAATTGTTCACAAACCTCCAGACGTATTGTTGTCTCTTGAGTTGAGCTGGTGGTTCTCTGCAGGAGACAGTGAGATGAAAGGCTTCGTGGTTGCTCCGGGCGTGTGGCCAGGACAATCGTCTTTGAACCCTCACCCTCTGCCGGCGGGACGTCCCGGATAGAGGTTGATGTCCGGCGAAGATAAAACGATATAATAACATGTAATTTATGTCATGTCATGTTAGGCTGGAATCTACAGCTGCAATAAAATGCGCTTCAATTGTGAGCAGATGCAAGAGGATGATTAATTGTGATTTCTGTTCATGAATGAAAAAAGTAAAGTCTTATTATTGAGGAAATCTGTGAAAAATGTTTAAAATTGACAGTAGCTTAATACTTTTTTGTAATGAGTACATTTTTGTTCTTTGTGCTTGTTTGAACAATCTTGATCTTGCCAAAGTAAATGATATTGAATCGACGCACCTCTGTTTGTTCAAATCAGGGTTCAAATCTTTAGTCATTAAAGCTGCAATAAAAGCTTGTTTGGACAGGAGCAGCTGTGAATACTTTGTACCAGTACCTTACAGTTTAAAGATAAAACATATTAGAGCCTTAGTAATAGTCAGGGATTTATTAGGAGCATATCTGAATTTCTCAGTTTACATAGCCAACATTGTATATAAGACTGTTTCCAAAGTGCCACAGGAAAATACCAGTGATATTAAATCAAAGAGGATCAGCATCATATAAAAACAAAACATAACAAAAAAGTTTTTGAAGAAGTTATCTTGTAGTTTGTACCCAGTGGCTGTGAGAGAATGGTGCCTTTACTTTACACTACAGTAGTCTTTAGGATGCTATAGGATCGATTGTTTGGAAGGTTTTCTCTGCTGGCGACCCTTGCACCAGAAAACCTACAAAAAAATTGATTCTGGAGCACTGTAGACACAACTATGATCAGAAGTTAAGGCATCATGATGACCATTATAAAGCCACCAGGACACAAGGTCATATAAAAATTAGTTTTAAAATGTTTTGGTTTTATGGTTTTATGGTTTCATACAAATAAATACAGATAAAAAACACAGGCAACATGTCTTCTATAATCAAGTGCATACTTAATTTACAAATGAAATATATTTTGGTCAACTGTTTAAATATATTGATAACCCTTACCTCAACAAACCAGTAGCAAATGTTTCAGTACAATCTTATTATCTAGCCTTTAACCTTAAGTTTCTTTGGAACAAAAGTAGTTAACATTTTCTATCAAAAATAATAATTGAAGAGTGTTTAGATTTGCTATAGCAGGGGGACCAGGCTAGTCTGACTGACAGGAGCTTTATCTCCCTGAAAATACTCAGTCCTGCTGCACTTTCACTTTTCATCAAGTGTTTTGGCTGCACATGAGCCGCTGGAATGCACCGCGGGGAAAACACAGCATCTCATCCCTCCGCTGTCTCACCCAGGCCCTGACAAGTCCACTACAGTCCAACTATAGTTTTAATATGCAAAATCAATCGAATAAAGGGGACGAATATTTGCTTTTAGTGTGTGAAGTCCCAGCAACAAAGTTCATAAGATACTCTATATTACTTGCATTCTGGTGAGTGGTCAACAGTGCTATACAAGCGTTGGGATTCAGCTCTAACTGGGCAGGTCGGACTCAAGCTTTGCGTTAAATGTTTTTTATAAAATACATTAAAACATCCATCCATTTTCTTCCACTTAATCCATTTCTGGGTCGTGGGGGGTGGCAGTCAGAGCTGCACCCAGTCCACAGAGCACCAACCCCTAACATTAAATATGAATGATAAGTTAAATATCTTGTGTAATACAAACACATAACACTTTTGGTAGTCAAGTCGAGTCATATTATGTGAAATAGATTAGTTGAAGATGCATGGAATACAATTTTAACATTACACTAGTAGTTAAGAATTTTCAATTTTAGTTCAATGCTCTTTTCTGCGTCATTTTAAAGAGTACAGTATGTGTTCCATTCTCCTCAGATGCTTCCAGATCTACAATGGTACAGATCCAGATGTGAGACTGGAAATAGCCTCTTGTAGCGATGACAAGCCTCTCCCTGACATCAAGGACAATCCATCTGCAGAGTCAGAGGCCCCTGATCGTATGACAGCAAAATACTGTATTTTCAAGTGATTATTGTGGTTCCCATCATCCCATTGGAGAACTATGTGGACCAAAATATGTTGTACTGTACACCTATCCCTCTGGGACCAGGCTAGTCTGACTGATTTTGAAATCTGTTATTGGATTGATAGAATTATAATTGTCTCCGGATGGCTCACATGCCTACTGTATCTACACAAAAACAAGCAGAAGCCAAAATACACAAATTGTACTGTACTTATCAAAATTCCACAAAGTTCAGGAAGAAGGCTTATCTTTTTAAGACGTTTTGGACCTCACAACTTATGTTCAATAAGTTTATACACATTTATCAACTGATACAAACAGTTAAATCTAGCAAAATTAAAACAATATAACTTGTGCAGGACATTATTTTTATATGATTTTTTAAGCAAAGCAATCTTCCAAAAATCCCACATGCAGCGCGACTTTCAGTGCCGTTCGATGGTTTGGTTTGAGGTCATCTGACAGAGGCGACGCTCTTATAAAAGGCCCTGGGTGCTGTGTGGGCCTGACGTTTTACTGCTGTAGCTCCAGACCCCGTTGAAGTGAATGTGAAAATATGTTTTCATTTAAGTTAAAATCTCTGAAAGATCACACAACCTACATCCTTATCAGATACTGCATACCACATACCTCACAGAATGAGTTTCAAATCGCAATCAACTGGTTAGTCGGGGAAAAAAAACAGCAGACATTTAGAAATTGGTGGGAAACCAAGTCATTACTGTCATTTATTTTGCCTTAAACGCTGAATATTTATAGATGAGCAGAGTAGATACAGTGAATGCCAGGTCTACATAACTGTTTATGAACGTTAAAGTGAATGATTGAGTGGGATTTCCTCAACTGTAGTATTCTGCATCACTTAAAATGACAGATGTTGTTGAGTGGTTGCACAGTAGACACCTTCAGGCCTGACTTGGGCACGGACTGATTGTTACTGTTCCAGAGGTCCACAGCAGTGGCCAATATATAACTTCATTTACGATGGGAGTGTTATGGTTCCCTCTCTTGGGAATCTCCAGACCAAGAGTAACATAGTTTCCAATGGCAGCATCTGTCTTTTATGAGTCAATTTATTTCCCCTGCTGCCTGTTTATTTATGGTGTGAGAGTATCTGCCACTATGTGTAAGTGAAAAATGACTTTTGGTCATGTGATATACAGTATGTGAATGGGCAGTGATTATGGCAGGCCACTTTTGCCTTGGGGCATATAGAGAAAATGGATCCAGCCCATGTATGTAGCACTTGGAAAATGTCTTAATTCAAGAAGATGCATTTTGGTGCATACTTTGTGGTAAGAAAAGTTCTTCAGAAAACAAACATCCAGCTATGGAGAACATTTTGTCTGCTTGTGATTGAGACTTTGGGATTGAAACTACAGTCCAAGTAAATGGACAAATAAATCTATTTCCACACTGTCCTTTGATGCAAAAGCATGACTAAATAAATATAATGAATGCAGTTCACTGCTATAAGAGTGGGCATGTGCACAGCAGGACATAACCCACCCATCCAGATCTGTTTTAATAAAAAGCCACTTAAAGAGCACCCCACACTGTTTGCATAGTCACCAGAGGTCCTGGTGTGTTGACTATTCTCTGCCCTCTATAGGTGTGGGCTGGTATCAAATGATCATCCATTCTGCTCTCCCTGATGGAGACCATATTGTATCAATAAGCCACTGTGGAGCAGTGACCGGCAATGCAAAGAGAAGCGGCCATTAAAGCAACACTTCAATTCGCGGCAGTCTAAAAAACCAAATTCCAAATTGTCCACACTTACAATTACAGCCTAGTGTGTAATTGGTTGTAATAATTTGGATGGGAGATAAGAAATATGAAGAACAAGCAGATATGGTAGCAAAGTCTGTCATAGAGGGTTTGCTTACTTAGTGAAGTGAAAACATAAAACAGAGATAACTAAACCGTAACATGAGCCCTCTGCGTTCCACTTGGTGTCATGAAAGAGGCTCTTCAGTCACGACGAGTTAAAAAGCACAAACTCAACATCTTTGCCCTGAAGGAGAGCAAACCCCAGGGTGTGGTTGCAGCATTTAGAAAACTATGCAACTTCCATGCACTGAATGAAAAAATAGACTCTCTTAATACAAATGGATTATGTAACCTGCATACAAATGCTTTGAGATGTTGTGATATCCCAAAAGTATATTTCCCTGCCATAGGTTTTGTAGACAGGCCAATACATTATTGTGTACAAATATAAATGTATTAGGTAAGCACTCTGGCAAATAGAAGAGCGCTCAATGTATTTCTATAGTTGAACTTGCAATGTGAAACTTATATACGACTCATTACACACACGTGGTGAAAATGATCTAGCCTTTATTGGTTATAATTTTGATAATTATGTCTGGCAGTTTGTAAACACCCCAAATTGAAAATGTAAGCCAAAAAAATCAAAATTATAACAAAGACATGGCATTTGTCACTTTGCACATAATCGGTCGATATCATCTATTGGTTTCCAACTACAGTCAAATTACAACATTTTATTATTATTTTTACAATATTTCTAATTTTCTCATTTTCACCTGTATGTTACACAGTCAAGTGCATAAATGACACTCCTTGGCATGGTGGGATTTTGATGAAAAAATCTCCATGAGGTGATGGAAACACCCCAAAAAAGTTGCTGAGCCCCTTTAAAGATAGATGAAGTAATATAAAAACCTTAGGATAGACGTCGGCTGCTGTATACTGACCGCTCAAACCACAGTCTTCTGCGGCTGACCAGAGGAAGCAGCTCTGGAGTCACAAGTGTTAAATGCATATGAGATAAATCCACAAGTGACCACAGGCGCTCCGTAAATTTGAGTGCTTACTTACCCCACAGCTGCTGACCCCAGTGCACTTTAGAACTCTCCATCAGTTATTGGAATTCTTGACCATGAAAAATGTATCAATTTCTTTCTCCCTAAAGCTCGAACAAGCACGGACACAGCAAATGCTCATAACAGTTTTGACAAGACCTAAAAAGTCGAGTTAATTCAATGTGTCATTTACCTGACAGCCAACAGTCTTCGTGATTTTCATTAATAGCAATTTTCTACATTCTTCACATCTGTGGTTAGAGGCCATGCTTCTTGCTGAAATGAGTGGATGCCTTATAAAATATGTTGAGAAAGACACAAATGTGAAGTATTTTATGTTTATTGGTGCCTATGGAAAAGCATTACACATGAATCAAAGTGTCCAAATCATTCAAGACGTAAAATGCAAGATTTTAATATGACAGAATGTAAACTATGGTTGATAATGATTTGACTTTATAAGCCAATGAGGCAATGATCATCAATTCAGGTCAATCTTTTTTTAAATACATATTTTAAATGTCCAAATTTAAACACGTTGGTGAATAGTAATATCTTTTTTTTTAAAATCATGTGGAGACCCTTCTAACGTTCACTATTTGTCCTGCATAGTACAACTATAACAGAAAAGTAGGCAACAAAATCAGCTACTTTAAAGTCAAAGTATGTGTGAAAACTAGAAAACATTCTCATCAAATCTATTTGCTAAATGCAAATTTATCAAAATGAATACAATTCTCTTTGAGCACTTAACGGTTTGCACCATCATTTGTAATACATGAGGCAAGCAATCAATGTACAGTGTGTGAAGAAAACTATGACCCAAGAGCAAAACCAGTATTCACAGAGACATACTGCCCTCTTGAGGCAGTTTTAAGACCTACATGTCCTGCTTTTGTCGGACAAATAATTGAATGAAATGAAAATAAATAATCAACTTTTTTTTAAACACAGTAAAGTCACAATGCAGTAAGTCTCCCCAAAAAACAGGGGGTATCACTCCCAAGGAATAATATTTTTTTAAGTGCAAAAGACATTTTCTCCTACTGTATATGTACATTTGTTTCACTATTAGTTTGCATCAAAGTGGGAAGCAGTATTTTCAGACTTGTTTATAACAATAACTCCAGTCAAAAGGCTGTTGTGTCACCATAATCCTGGTTCCACTTGGAGTACATGTTGAGTGTTGTGGGGCTAACACTGGGTTTGATGCGCTTCAGTGAATCATCAAAGTCCTTTATATTAATGTTTCGCATCTGTGAAAACACACAATGACAGTTCAGAGAGAAAGAAGCCGTGGCATAAATAGAACAAAAGGACACAAGGCAATTAGCATTGATGCTTTGGGTATTTGATATCTTACCTCACTGGCAGCCATGTGTCTGACCTGCTGTGGCCCCAACTCTGCAGGAGAAGAAACATCAGAAAGATGGGAGTAATGTCAAAGGTAATATAGTTTTCAAACTCCAAGGTTTGTTTTACCTCTTATTGGTCCAAGTGCAGCATCTTTGGCCAATGAAGTTAAATCACTTCCTGAGTAGCCTTGGGTCTTCCTGTTAATGCCATAAACTTGCATGATTATTATTTGGATAAAAAAACTGGATACATTTATTTATTTTAAAGCCTACCTTGCCAAGTTGGACATTTCACTTTTGTTCAGGGGATTCCCTTGCTTACACAATAGATTTTGGAGCAAAAGTGCCCGCGTCTGTAACCGAAAATATGAATACATTTACATCTCAAATCATGAAAAATAAATGAATGATTCAATTCTAATATAGTTAGTTCACCTGTTCATCTGGCAACGTCACATATATCCTTTTTGCAAAGCGCCTGCAAAAGTAAACGATGTGAGTACAAGAGTCATTCTATTCTAACCTTAACTGAAAGACAAATCTGAAGATAAATATGAGGTAAATGTATTCACTACATATTTAGCTAATCTTCATGAAAACCAACATATTAATGCCATTTTAGGTAAAGTTCTGCATCTTCACCTCAGCACAGCTTCATCGAGCTCCTGGGGCCTGTTGGTCGCTCCCATCACAAGAACTCTGTGGTCTCCCCCGGACTGCACCTGAAACATGAGACATGAAATATGTCTTCAAATGGAGAACCGTAAAAGGTACATCACAAAAGACAAATTAAACGTACCCCATCAAACTCCACAAGGAACTCTGTTTTAAGTCTGCGCATGGCGTCATGCTCCCCCTCTCTCCTCTCACACAGTAAACTGTCCACTTCATCTGATGAGAGATCAGCCAGTTGATTAACTATGTACCTTGCTGTGTCATTAAGTAAAACACTGACCTATGAAGATGACTGAGGGTTGTAACTCCCTGGCAACGGCAAACAAAGCTCGAACTAACTTTTCCCCCTCACCAACCTTCAGCAGAGGGCAAATTCAGACTGGTTTAAGTATAATGTGTTTTAAAAGCTGTAAATAAAGTGTTTCTTACATATTTAGAGGTTAAACTCGCAGCACTGATGTTGAAGAACGTAGCGTTGGACTCCGCAGCTACAGCTTTGGCCTGGAAAGAAAAAAACCCCAATACATTTTAATGGTTAAAATGGGAAAATGTCTAGAACAAAACTTTATTGATATGCTCACCAACATAGTTTTTCCATTCCCGGGGGGTCCGAATAAAAGCAACCCTCTTGCTGGTGACCTCAGTCCTGTGAAGAGCTACAAAGATAAAATCTTATTTATTAACTGATAATAAACATTTATATACCATCAAGGTAAATCTTGTAAGCTCAACCTCTGGTCTTAAGGCAGGAAGAATGACAATCTCTTGGAGTGCTTGTTTTGCCATTTCTTGTCCTGCAATGTCTTCAAATGACACGGTCGCTCCACTAAATAGAAATAAATAAACAAATAAATATAAAAAAGATAATAAATCCCAAATTAACTTTACCTGTCAACAATTTCATTGAGGATCAAATTTGCTAGTTTGCTGTCTACATTCTTGAAGTTTTTCATTTCCCTCTTCACTGGTTGCTTTACAGCTGCTGTTTTCCCATTTGATTTGGCAGTGGTCGGGGTTACCTTCAGAAAACAACAACAGATACAATACATGGTTAACAGATTGTATTTCATAGCCAAACTGTAAAAAAAATAGTGAATCATTTATAGATAGTTTTACCTTGAAATCGCTGGTTCTGGATGTGGGCCGCACAGCAGAGGGTCTGATATTTGACAGTGTAGAGCGGGGAGCAGGCTGACTCTTGGGAACAGGTTTTGGTTGAGTCGAAAAGAAAGAAGCTGAAGTCCGTGGAGAAACATTCTTCTGTTTAGAAGCCAATGTTGTCTCTAGAAAAGACAGATTTAGATTATAGAGTCATCCCATACAATATGAAAGGATTAAACAGCTTGAGCAGTGCGGTTGTAAGAACTGCCTCGAAGAGTTCTAGTCTCTACAGTGTGTGTTAAACCAAACAACTACCCTTTTCAAAGTTTAATCTTAACTAGATTAACCACCCAAGAACTGACATGTGTAAAAGGGAGAATAGTATGATTGATTACTGAAGAGAGAACCTTCTTAAAACCTAGTTAACATTTCAGTGTAGCAAAATGTGAAAGCGTGCATTGAATGCCTGATCATGGCAAACCTCAGAAGCTAAGCAGGGTAGGGCCTGGTTAGAACAGTGAACGGAGAGTGGCGAGTCTGGTGTGTGCTCGGATGTTTGGTGGTGGTCAGAGGGCATAGGTCGCTTCTCAATATACCCAAAAGCAACTGCAACAACAAGTTTATCACAACTGCTCAAGGAGTGAATGAACAATGCCAAGTGATGTGTCTTTAAGTGTGCCATAAGCTATATAAAATCCATACAGTATTGTTATCACTTAAGAAAAAACATTAATACAAAGATCACAATTAATATCATGCCCAGAAATGTTGCATGCTACTCATAATAACAAGAAAACATTAATACAAATATTTGCCTTCTGAATTACGTACTGCTACACTACTCAATACTCTACTAAAGTATGTTAGTGATGTTCACCCCTAAATTCCTAGGATCAATCTTGTTTCTCTTTCGGTTTTCTCGCTATGGATTTTCCCTCTTAAGGCTAGTTCAAAACACAGAGTGGAACTCCTTACTAATAACTCAATAGAGAGGCATATATTTTCGACTTACCTAATAGGACCAGTCTGTCTTTAGCCATAGCAAGATTGTTGACCATTTTATCTTGCAGTCTCTTGGCTCTCTCATACTGCTCCCCTGTAAACACACATACATGTGTGAGAAATGTCTCTATGCATATTGTGCCTTTGATTGCATTTTATTCCTACCTTGTGCATTTATCTCCACTGCAATGCCCTTTTCAAGCTCAGAAATCCCTCTTTTGTACCACTGGACTGCCTCCTCTTTCTCTCCTGTAATAACACAACAGTAGGGGGTAATGTTACAACATGACAAGTCCAAAAAAACGCCCAGTACACATTATGGCAGTAAATACAAACCAGTGTCCTTCTCGTCGATCCTCAAGGCCTTGGAGATGTACTCAAACGCCTGCTTGTGGTAGTTTTTGATTACTTCGGCGTTATCTTTGCCTTTACTTGGACTAGTTTTCGTCGACATTATTACTTCTAGTGTAACCTAGCTACACCTACACAAATTTCTGACAACTTACAGAGCACTGGCTTTTGGTGTTCGTGGAAAACTAGGGCGATAGATGTAGGCATCCATAAATAAGAGTAAGGCTACATATGTACAGACATTTTCATCTCTTCGCTACAAAAACATTTTTTCCCTGCTTCCGCTCTTCCTTTGATTGACGGCACGTGTGCCCGCCCCTATCTTCTTCAGGCAGCGGGGATGAGCAGTCATGTCGCCACCCTCTGGTGAAAGGTATAATTGCACAATTTAATAACATGAAAAACAAACATCGCAAACCAACTTTAAATTAATGCAAAAA
>JAPMNZ010940560.1:0-13056 GCA_029875035.1 Pomatoschistus microps | reverse complement strand
CTCAACTTTAGTTCTTATACTTTGCACACACAACACTCATGTTGACGCACATTGATCAGACCTGTATTAAATACAAATGAAAGATGTTTTCTCTAAGAGTTTCTCCCGAACATCTGTGGTCCATAAAGTCAGTTTTTTCTTTACGGTGTCCCAGCCCTGATATTCAAATGACACGTTTGCATTCTCAGCACAGATCAGTATCAGCAGCGCACATGTCATCTCCGGGTGTGAAAGCATGGGAGGCAGTAAATGTGATTAACTAATGTTATCAGTTAATAATACTGTGTTTTTTATGTTTTGATTTGCTTTTTTCAGCCATATAAACCAGAAGACTCAGTTTGAAAACCCGGTGATGGAGGCTAAGAGGAGGACCAGCGGTGACACGCCTACAGGGATGGTGTCTCCAGCAGCTGCACCACCAGGTAATGACACACACAAGTCATATTTGTCAGGAAGTCGGCTTTCAAACGCTTTGATTCACTGCCTCATAGAACAATAACCACCCAGGTGTCGATAAGAAATGATGCTTTCACCACGAAATGCTGCTTTTTCAATTCACATTATTACATACTGAATCAGACGCTTCTTGACTTGCAGGAAAATGTTGTAGCAGTTTGTAACATTTACAATGACAATTAATTGGTTTAAATATAGAAGAACGGTTCATGGGTATCTTAACTATATAGCAGACCCATGCACAAGACTTTCGTCTTAAGCTTTATTCATCCACACATAGTGGAACTGGTTATAATGTATTGTTAAAGTAGCAATATGTGAGATTTTCAAATGGAGTCCTCATTAAATGGCCCTATTATATCAAAAGGCATTAATAAAACATGGTCTTTTCAAATACTTCAAAATTAGTTTTACAGTCCCTAAATTGTTATTAACTTATTGTTTTCATTTTGATGTCCCGCCCTCCACCGTTGAGCTAATGTCACTGGTAAAGTAACATGTGGCCGCTGTACTAAAAAAGGTCTTGTTATGATTCTCAAATTTATTAATGTCAATACAAGGAATAAAACCAGGAATTCTATCTTTGTGAAAAAGATATTGGTTATAGATTAGTTGTTGACAAAACTCTTGATTCAGATATTATGGTCCCAGCTGGCTGCGTCTGCATATCTGGCAACCCGAGTCAGGGAGAGTGCAGTACCACTTTTGGCCATATTTTTACATACTGCTCCTTTAAGCCATTCTCTATTATTTCCATATAACCCACATATTACAACATGGGTCTATATAATATTGCTGAATTTCTGTACCAAATCTGAAAATTGTATCTATGTTACAAGATTAACGGCTAATTTCCCATTCTTTTAAATAGTCTGTTAATTGTTCCAGATGTACGTGTAGTTTTAGCCGTGACGTCCCCATAGTTCTGCGCTTACATCATTCTCTTGATGGGGCACCGTCGTGGCGGGAGATGGCCAGATAGTCGACAGGCCGCTGATGAACTGCACATAGCCCCTGAAGCAACGATTTTCAATTTGAATAATGGATCCACGGCACACGTACAACTGGGGGGGATTCATTTTGACAAGTACATATAAAACAGGCCGGGCACTGAGGTTTATATTAAAAAGCTTGGTGAGTTCAAAGGCATGTTAGAGGAGAGCAGTGAAGGGGAAAGAGGAGACGCGCTACCTATAATCCAATCGTTTAAGTGTGATTGGTCATGTTTTCTTTTGATCACCACTTGTTGTTCACACGGCGCATGCTTCCAATGCTACAGAGAAAGATTTTGGTGTTGGTATGTAATATGGTGTACAGTTTGAGCAGTAGTAAATATCAGATACTTGTACGGACAGTCCAATGGAAAAAGTGCAGTATAAGTTCACCCCCTTTAAAAAGAGCTTGCACTGGAATGGCCTTGTGAAAGAAATTATTTTATTACTGACCTTTATTTAACCAGGAAAGTCCCACTGAGATTTCAGAATCCCCCAGAGAGAGAGGGGGTGGGAGTGGGGTCAGGGAGAGTGTTACGGGGACTATTGTATATGTTTTTAGTGGTGGAGAAAACCGGAGCACCCAGAGGAAACCTACATGGACACAGAGAGAAAAGGCAAACTCCAAACCTAAAGGACTGAATGTGAAATCGAACCTAGGACATGGTTGACATATGGTGAGACATGCATACATGATACAGTTGAAGCAAGTCTGTTTAAATGACAACTATTTTTCTGTACTAAATGTTCAAAAAGATTCAAGTAAAAAACCTAGCACCTTATTTTTATTCTGAACATTTCAATTTTTCCAATCACCAATGCAATTATGTCTTTTGATAAGAAATAGTTTTATTCTGTGCATCTATTCATACCCAAACTCCATGAATTATTTCCATCACTAAAAAATCATCAATAATGTTCATGCTAGAACTAAAATGTACCCATCTTTTGTAAAAGCAGGTGCCTGAAGCGAAAAAAAAAAGTTAGCTGGCACTGTCTCACATAGATCCATATTCTTTCCACTGGACAATAGTATGAATGTATTTGAACATTTAGTGTTTTTTCCCTGGCAATACAGTATCTCACTTGATGCCAGGCTTATTTTACCCTCGCTCTTTACTGTATCGTGTATGCGTGCCCAGTAGTGGACAATAGGACAAATGGGAGGCCACTTTATAGTTAACACTCCCCTAACACGTGTGAATTATGGGCCATTACGGTGACACTCAGGCAAACATGAGCACACTCCTGCAGCGTCCTGCCTGTGTATTTCACTCACTCGATTGGCTGCCACTTCCCTCTGCGGTGCTGGGCTCATATTGGCTCCGTCCCCCCTGCACTCATATTCAGGTCTGGTTAATGAAAACTAATGACGGCCAGTGTTCTGTTTTGACAAGCCCTGACCCCTTACACAACAGCACAGGGCACACAATAAGGAAGCCTCCTCGCATTGACTCGGCCATATTGCGAAGTGTCGTCTTGAATTGTATTAATGGTTTGCACTCGCTCCTCACGGTAAAGAAAGGTCAGATGCAATTTCACTGGCTATGGGTTTCTTGTACTTTCTTAACACACACTATAGGAATTATCTATCCCACCCTATAAGTATATATCAACATGTTTTGTTCTATGCAAGTTATGTTGATATGCTCAGTAATAGGTATTTATTTTGCTCTTACGAATGGACACCAGTGATCGCCTAACCTGCTGAGCGGAGGTTATTATAATACATTTGATGAGAGCTATTTTTTTCAACATGCAAACTCAATGTGTAATGAACGATATGTACATCATTTTAGTGAACTACGAAACATGCATCTTGATATTGGAAATTGCTTTACCAGTGCTACTTAACATCCAGCCACTCTTACTGAGGGAGACACCTCTGAAGATCAAAGTGAATCCAATTTTAACCGACTAGATCTACAGCTATCCTCACTGTAGGTTCAGGTCAGGGTAGCGGTGAGCATGTCTGGAACTGTGGTGAGCAATGCAGGTGCACCACAGGGTAACGCTCTGGCCCCCTTCCTCTTCACAATTTACACAGCAGATGTTGCACACAACTCTGCTACATCACACCGCTGTGGCTGATGGCTGCATTCTCAGACTGGAGCGAGAGCAATTGAAGGGTTCCTGCTGTGCTAATACCTGACAGTCCACCTGTATGATAAACTGGACTGGTCAACATACAAACTCTATTGGCAGATTAATAAGACGACTTTTGTAGTATTGATGTGGCTGGTTGCTGTTGAACTTGACTCAAAACAAAAAAAAGATGTAGTTTTCTCTCGGGTCACTCCTGATAAATACCATAATTATTACATAGCAACACACTCTACATCTATCAATTATAAAATCTATTAGTCCTCTAGCCATACAGAGCACATGGTGACAAAAGCACCATGCAAACACAATTTAGTTCGGCAATAATTACCACGCTGACAATCCCTGGTGACATTTCCCATTACCACGTGTCCCTCAGAGAAACCACGGCCTCTCTTCAGTCCTCGGCTTAATCACGCGTATGTAAACATGACCAGGGGTCCGTGGTCCCCTCCCGGCTCCTGCCCTCCTCCTTCACTCCTGTCCATCACCGTGGCGTTTACAGTGGCCACATTAAGACGCAGTGTTGATTGACGTTTGACAGGGTGTGAGGGGGGGGATTTGTGAGCTGAAGACACAGGACTTCAAGATTAGATTTAGACCTTTGATGGCAAAAAAAAAAAGAAGAAAAAATTCTCCCAATACTCGTAAGTAAGATTTCTCACATGAAACTCAAAGCAAAAGAATGAGATAATAAAAAATGCATGTATGGCTTCAAGCTTGATAAGGTTTTCTTACAATACAAGACTGAGCAATATTGTTATTTTAAGGAAAGTGCATATTGATTTGACTGGATTTCACTTTACATCAAGGACTGAACTTACAGACACATTGAAGTAAAGTTTGATTTATTTATTACACGCTTATGAACAGGAATCAATTGACGTATTACATTCACACATACATAATCAAAAATAAATAAAAAATTATGTTATTTTACAAGATGTGTTGGTGCCATTATGATAGTACAGCACTAACCATGGCTTTATTGCTTGGTTTAAAGAATGAGATAAACATTTTAACCTCACAATCGGTGCGCTTTTTTGCCTTCATACACTGACTGAGTTGTAAATTCTATTTCGTTCAGGCTCAATCTTGCAGTTCCTTGTGATTTTTACAATACTCAATGTAATGCATCACAATACTTACCCAATATCCCGATGAATCAAAAAGATATTGCGCTGTGCCCTACCTCTTGTGACAGAAGTGAAAATGTGATGTTGAAAACTGCTGCATATTCAGTCGCAGGCAAACAAAAGAAACCAATTATGCTGTTTTATGAGAAGAGGTAAACATTTTTATTCCAATTTTATAGCACAACATAAATAAAACACGCTACAACGATCTGGCAAATAATTGGCCTATAAAAAAGAGCTAATGTTGGTGTCCGATGCTATAACAATGCAAGGATACAATATTTTTATTTTTTATGGGAAGTTATTAGAAAGGTAATGTATTTTGATTATTTTCTTTTTCTCCGAGAATTCCCCGAACACGTCTCATTCATTTACTGTAATGTTGTTTTCGGTTGTCACCACTCCTATAAGCTTTTTAATGCACTGTGCTAAAACTAACATGTTAATTATAGTTGGCGTGATCTTTTCTCCCTCCGGTGCGGTGGCATTCGTCTGCCTGTAGCGGCCCAATTATGCAAATGACATTCCCATGACACATCGCGAGTAGTGTTTGAGTAAAATGGAGGCAGGGCAGTGCGCGGCTGCTTAATGAGATTGATGTCCCCTCATATTTCACTGTGGGAACTTGCAGTGGAGCGTTTAGTGGCACATAGCTCATACTTTCATAGACTTGCGGCTCAGAACTGCTTCTTGTCGGTTTGTCCATATGGAATGCAGGGATCAGGGTAGGACACCTTTATTGACACCTTTTTTGTATCATATGGCGCTTTCATTTTACCGCCTGCATGGCTAAGACCTGTTACCTCGTAAGTGTGAAGATAGATCATGTATGCAGTGACGTTAGGTTAATAATAACTTTGATCTTTACTTAAAGGGAATCACAACAGTAGTTGTTTCAGAGGACTTAACAAAGTTGGCAATTCGCCAACACAGATCAAACACAGGAACAATGATAACAAACACATGGGAGCCTTGGGTCCATAGGGGGTGGGATGACCACTGTCCAGAAATGTTTATAAATGTGCATAGATGTTCTTAAATGTTGTGGGTCTAGATAAGATAAGTTAAACTCTATTGTCCCAAGGGAAATTTGCTGTAGCATACAGTGCTACACCAATCTGCATGAATGAAAAACAAAAAAGAACATTACAGGAAAGTGCAGTAATGCTTTGAAGTCTCTGTTTGGTCAATCAATTCAGCATCAAAATAAATGGTAGGTCCTTGATCAAAAAAAAAAAAACTAGGTAAGAAACATCTCCAAAACCCAGTGGGAAAAGTGAGAAACCTCTGGGAGGCCCACATTAAGGCATTTATCATTTTATACATTAAATNTGAATTCATCAATTGTCTTGAGCATTAGATAAGGGGCCGATTGTCTTTATTTTTTACTGCACCTTATCATCAAAAATACAATGGAAAATGAAAACCCCGGTGTGGAGGTGCATAACGTATTGGCAGGCAAGAGACACCCAGCCAAGGCCCGGGTCTCCAAGATGTCCGCCCTTTCTAATCAATGGCTTGTGCTCATTGGCTCATGCTCGCACCATGGACGTCCCAAACATTAGCTGAAGTGACACATTTTGTTCAGCTCTGGTTCTCCTGGTCTTGTGCAGTAGCTGCTCAGTTGTTCTGCTTCCGCAGGACCAGAGTAACACTGACCAATCAGCTTTCTGTCCAATCAGAGCCGACAGTGGACAATGGCGCTTGTTCAGGTTGCTCTCGTCTCGTGAGAAGCACATGAGCGTTCTGATCAGAGCAAAGCGAGCAGAATTTGTTTCACAAAATTGGATTTACAAAGAAAACAAGTTCAGAATGACGAGACACTAAAATTCCCACAACATCTGTCTGTTTTAGTTAACATTGAGGTCCATGGAAGATGTCCTAAAAGGCTCATGTGACTTTAAGCTGCAGTGCCGTGGGTTTCCTTTGTCCATGCTGGAGACGAGTTCAAGCTCGCGACCGCTTATACAGATAATGTGATACATCCATGGACCCAGCCCGAGTGGCCTGTTTAAACACAATACACATAAAACAATGTTACTAATGGACAGCTATGGCTAACGGACATTTTTATAAAGTGTTCAGTGATGCATTTTGAAGCGATGGTGATCGAACGCATTAGGAATGATGAAGATACTTAAATGAGTAATGAATCTGTATTAAAAGTTAAATTAACTATACATTCAAATATATTATTTACTGTATATGTTATTATTATTATTATTATTATCATATTATTACGTGTTTACCTTTTTGCATTCATTCACGCATTAAGAGAAATCCTTCATGTTTACAGCATAAAGTTTAAAATCCGAGGCCGAAGAGAGCATTTTAAAAATGCCAAGACTTTCCCTCATTCCATTTAGTCAAACAGAATAACTTTACCTGTCGGTCTGACTCTAATCCTGTTCTTTTTCACTCACACATAAGCCCTGTCTATTATAATTCTTTCCTCAGCCTTTATAACGTTGCTCCTTTTAAACATCCTGTAGCACGTTTTAAAAGAAAACTTTACTGTTGAAATGTCAAGTGTATTTCACTATTGATTGATTTACACCGTGAAAAGACAAAGATTTAACTGAAAAATGCTTTTATTTATTATTTGTTGAAGTCTATCTTAACATTTAAAACCCAAGAGTTGTGCTGCTGCCTGCACAGTCGAAAACATGTTGGTTTTGTGCAATAGCTCCATGTGGATGGCAGAGTGGTTGACTTTGACGGTGTAATTACGAGGTGTGAGTGGCGGGCTGTCACAGTGGGGGGCTGTAATGATGAAAACTGATGAAAATGTATGTTTGCAGTCTTGTTTTTCCCATCAGTTTCTCCTCACCCCAAATATTGTTTTCTCACTACATTTTCACACTGCTGAGTTGAGATCACAACTTCTGCCCACATACTTAGGGATTGCCAAAGAAATGCTTATAATGGACCCAGTTCAAATTGCTTGTATTTAATATTTTAGATTTCATTTTTGTTTATCTGAACAGAGCAGAAAATAATGGGTGATTTCTTTTACAATGCTCAATAATAATAACGACATTTCCCTGGAGTTTTGTTTTGTGATGGTTCATCATGACTAAAGATTTGGTTACTTGTTTTGTAAGAATTGACTATACTCGGATCGATGAAGACTCCAAAGATTGAGCCTGTAACTTGATGTTAGCTCACTAGCCATTAAAAAGTTAGAGTGCACTTTTGAAACAAGCATCACTTTCCAAGAGTATTACAAAGAAGCCAATTTATCTCAAACAGGCTCCTTGGGTCAGAATATTGAGCCAAATTCTCCTATAGTCGTCAACTGGACTCTCCATTCGACCAACTCCCAAGCCCAATATTGTGACGGAGGACTTATCTGGATTCACAGAAACAATATCAAAATATTGAATAAATAAAACCTGGGACATGTAGAGTAGTTACTCTATATTTCTAACCCCAGAATGATGAGTGTGGAACAGAAAGTCACATTGAACAGTTAGCTTAACCCTTTAAGTGAATGGAATCCAAAGTGGGCAGGAGAAAAACTTTTTCCCTTAGACTTCATAGAGCTATATGTTCGCAGCACTGTCCATTCCTACACAGTCTATGGTTACAGTAAACTTCTAGGATACCTTCACACTATTGAGTTCCATGCTGATATCTACAGTTTTGTCCCATTATATTTGATTGTATACTAGTTTTGGCTCAGTTTGTTCCAACTGTATGTGACATTTGTGTGGATAATGAACACGCTTCTTCTGATGTGATGTCCTTTGAGCCTCACATAGACGGTGACTTGAAAATAACAACACTTAAAATCAGGATTTTTGTTGTTTTTCCTCAGAAGAGCCAGCTCCTCGCATTGTGGGACCCCGAGGCTTCACGAGGGACCCTTCTCAGCTCCACGGCTCCATGCTGCACACGTCTCTGAGGAAAAGTACCCTGGGCTTTGGCTTCACCATCATAGGAGGAGATCGGCCTGATGAGTTTCTCCAAGTCAAGAACGTGCTGCCAGATGGGCCTGCAGCGCACGACAAAAAGATTGCATCAGGTAATAATAATAAAGATTAATAAATAATACATGTTATTTACATTGTGGAACATGGAACTGCTTTTACTGTGGCTTGGTTGTTATAGTGTTGTATAATGCAAATGTGCATACATATAAACATAACAGTAAAACAAAATTAAATTAAATCTTTAAAAAACTTACAACTCACACAGTGTTAAAAGCCTGTATGATTGATTTTTATTCATTTCTGGCACTTATTGCACAAACACTTTAATGGGACTGTGCAATATGAGGTTTAAACACTTGTTCTACTGAAAAATTTGTATGCTCTGGTGTTGTGTGCCGAGCTGCAGGTAATTAGTTTATTAATGAATTTACACATTTTTATTGTCTTGTTCCCCAAGAAACTGAGGGAATTTGTTTCACAGAAAGTAATGATTGCATTGGTCACAGAAGCATTGTATAAACTTTAACTACTTACAAGACCAGGTTTGATTCTAGGGACCTGAAGTGTGTGGTTTTTGGCCTCAGCGTGTGTTACGGAGCTCATTTCAGGAGAGATACTGCAGCTGCGCTTGCACACAGTCTATTGATCGTGTGTAGGTGGGCTGAGTCTGGCTCGGGGCCAGTCCACAGTCAGCATTTCAGGCCATCTACGGCGATTTGACCCAAGTGGAGTGTGTTTGCTGCTCCTCTATAGAGAGGAGATGAAAAGCTGCGGACAGAGACACACTTCAGCTCCTCTGTGTATTTCTAGGGTTATTACCCAAACACAATAATAAGTAAATATTTATAATAATAAACTGAAATTAAAGTGCAGCATATAATATTGAGTTTAATGTTTGTATTTTGTTGATCCTTTCAGGGGATGTGATCGTGGACATCAATGGCATGTGTGTTTTGGGGAAGACTCATGCAGATGTGGTGCAGATGTTCCAGTCCATCCCTATAAACCAGTATGTGGACATGGTTCTGTGCCGGGGGTACCCTCTGCCAGAAGACAACAGCAACAATGAGGAGTCCTCAGGACAGGTCACCTCCAAGGACACCTCTCCCTCGCCCAGCTCCACGCCCCAGGACCCTGGCTACAGCAACATTGACGGAGGAACTCTGTCCAGACAGTCTGCTCCAATGACCAATGGAGGGCGCCACCACCACCACCACTCCCACCACCACACCCCTCCCCACAGCGACGGGCCTGACCCCACTCTGCTGCAGCCGGAGCTGGTCAGCGTGCCGCTGGTCAAAGGCCCCGGAGGCTTCGGCTTTGCCATCGCAGACTGTCCCCTGGGGCAGAAGGTCAAGATGATCCTGGACGCACAGTGGTGCCGTGGGCTGTTGAAGGGAGACGTCATTAAGGAGATAAACCGACAGAACGTCCAGACGCTCAGCCACTCACAGGTGGTGGACATCCTCAAAGACCTCCCCGTGGGCAGTGAGGTGCATGTGCTGGTGCTCCGAGGGGGTAAGGCTTCACTTACTCTCCTGTTACCGGACTGTATCTCTTTGCTTATGCGGTGGTTATGCTGAGATAGAAAAAAACATTCTTACCTGTTTGTGGTTCTTATGATTAGGTCCGAGAACTGTTATTAGGTAAAGGCCTTTGAGAAGGGTTTGTTATTATGCTGTGGCAGAATATGGTAACTGAAATACTGCTGAAATTATTTTAGTAACTAGTTCAAAATTGAATGTTGTTCTAAAACTTTGTGCACTTACTTGAACCAGTCTTGGAGGACTGAGGAACTACATCTACACCTAAATAAGCAGGTTCTCATAACGCACCACAAACAATGCATAAAATTAGCACAGATAAAGGAATTACCACACACTCAGTCACACAGGTCCTCCCAATGTTGAATAAAGCAATTTCATGCTTGGCTCCACAGCAACCTTCTCAAAGCAGGACAGTCACGGCTCGTCACAGGGATGATTCAGGTCGGGTGGCGGACGACAGCGGCGTCTGAGATCAGGGGAACGAAAGATAATCGGGGACTCATCTCTGCTTCCTTGTTTTTGACTTTTACTGCACTGCACCAGCCTGGATTTCACTTCTCGCCCCATTCAGAAGCAGTCAGCCGGGTTCAGAGCTCCCGGGGCTCTCATCCTCACTGCGCTAGCTATTTGCCTTACTGCGTGGGCGAATTACTGTGCCTTTTTATGTTGTAGGCTCATGTGCGCTTCTAGGAATAAATCTGATTCATGAATTTGTTGCAGTTGAAGAGTAGAAGTAGGAACAGGTTAAAGGTCGTACTTTATGTTAAACTGTCTTTGTCGAACTTCTCACCATGATGTCTTGCCGTACAGTACAACCTTCATAAACCTGATTATGTGTAATTATTCCTCCGATATGTCCGCATTCATCCTGCATTAATAGTCCATGCAGTGGCGCAGTGGTTGATACTTGTGCGTCAGGTTCAACTCCACCTCCAGATGGGGCCTTTCTGTGTGGAGGTTGCATGTTCTCCTCGTGTCTGCATTGGTTTCCTCTGGGTGCTCCAGTTTCCCATGCATCCATTCTTTTCCCACTTTATCAGTTTTTGGGGGGTGGGGGTAGCAGTCTAAGCAGAGATGCCCACACTGTCTCTGATCTCAGGTTTTCCCCCTACCACTAAAACATGTACAATAGGTCTGCATGTGTCTCCCATTGACTGTGTGTGGAGTGGGAGGCAAATATACCCACAACAATTATATAACACATGGTGACAATGTGAAAAAGTAAGTAAAAATGACTTACTTCCTTACTTACTTGTCAGTGCTAAATTTGCCTCCGCTGCAGAAAGTACCGGTAGTAGTATTTGGCTAAGAGCTTTTGAGAGTTTTCAAAAATGCCAAAAAAAATTTGTTCTTCCGTTTTAGTAGACAATTTCCCCATGCTGAGAGCTTGAAGACGTTTCCAAACTCCTATTCATTTGAACTGGGGAAAGGTTGTGCACAATGGCTGCAAGATGACTAAAGTAACTTCTAAAGTAAATGCCAGATGAAGTCATATAAACTGTATGGAATTATCAGACTCTGTTTGTTATTTTGGTGTAAATTCCTCGATGGAAAGATGCAATCGCGTGCTGCTAACGGGAAAGCATACCTCCCGCTGCCAATAACATTTCAAACAGATTAATAAAGTATCCCCAAGAATCCTGTGGTAAAGCGTACTGAAACCACTGTTGATTCTTATTTCACGAAAGACTAACAGTGAGGGGAGGATCGGAGCGGTGGGTATATTGTTCTTTCTTGAGTTATAACAAACATTTGGTTTGGTTTACTGACAGAATGGCAATGTTTTCCATTGGCTTATGGTCAGGTCCGTTTCTCACACAGAGAGCTAAGGTAATAGCACTTGAATTGGTGCGTACTGCCACCTACTGGTCAGAATATGGGGCACTTCTATTCATTACACAAAAAGTTTGATGTTAGTGTTTTTAATAGAATTAGAAGAATTTAAAAATTATCATAATAATGCATTGGATTTAAAAAGCTTTATTTGATATAGTGCCTTTCACAGACCAGAGTCACAAATTACTTTACAATTGTGGGCATTGGTCTCTCACTCCACACAGAGATGGGAGTGAGGTTAACAGTTCATGTTTTTAGTCACAGGGGAGAACATACAAACTCCACTCAGAAAGGCACTGTTCCGACCGGGATTCAAATCCAGGACGCTAGAGTACTGACCACTCAGTCACCGTGTCTTGCCTAAGGACACAACAACAGTCTCATGCTTTACAGTTGCAGTTGATCCACTGTAGAATAGGTCTTCCATCACAGTACTAACCAGGCCCTACTATATAATTACATTTAATACATCCATGGTAGACGGAGATAAGCACATCCTGAGAAGGAAAAACAACCAAACAACAAATAAAATGTATTATTCAAGCATTTCCTTCTTCAAGTGTATGTTCCTGTTTGCAGCACACACAGTGTCTCTAAATGTTTGTTTTTAACTACATTAGTGCCTCACCATAAAATAGGAAATTATGAATATCTAGGGTATGTTTGAACCCCAATAATATTTGTTCTCTTCCATTTAAACAGGTCAGACGTCTCCAGTCAAGTCTCTTAAACCGGTAAGCGATTCATTTCTTTACATTCTACTGCTGTTATATTGGAACGTTTTCATTAATCATGAGTTCAACAGTAGCAAATGTGGGAAAACGGTGAGACAATGTATTTTCCATATTGTAGATAAGGATGTCACTATTTTCCACCCCTGCCCCCTTTAAGACAGCAGAATACAGCAGAATACAGCAGAATGCAGCAGAATACAGCAGAATACAGCAGAATGCAGCAGAATACAGCAGAATACAGCAGAATACAGCAGAATGCAGCAGAATACAGCAGAATACAGCAGAATACAGCAGAATACAGCAGAATACAGCAGAAT
>JAPMNZ010940555.1:0-10040 GCA_029875035.1 Pomatoschistus microps | reverse complement strand
GTTTTAGGCAGAAAATGGATCTTTCAACTAATTTGCACCAAAGTGACATAATTATGACCAGGATATGTACACAACACTATTGGACACTCATTTATACAGTTTATCAGCAAAAAAAAGTTGATTTGAGGGTGAGTTGTCCTTTAATGATGACATATAACAGACTATGTGAAAATAGAATCGACTATGTGAAAATAGAATCGACTATGTGAAAATAGAATAGAAAGCACATTATATCATATACACTGTATAGAAATAGTATCAGTACAGAATGTCCCTCTTCCTGCTTCTGGAGAGAGCAGTCACCTTCACAGCTGCCCTGCCATTTCTTTGCTCTCCAGTCTCTAATCATTTTTATTTACAATTTTATTCTACAAAATACAAATTACTCTTTTTAAAAACTTAATTGCAAGATTTGTGGAATTTAACAACTTTAGTGATGTCTGGAGAACAAAACAAACCATGAAACCATATCTACCTGCACGTGAAAGCCAGATCCCGTCAGACCTCTGAAGCCTGAGCAGGACAGGGCCTGGTTAGTCTGTGATGGGAGACCTCTTGGGACACCAGTTACCACAGTGTGAGTCTGGTGTTTGTGTGAATGGTTGGTGGTGGTCAAATAGCATATACTGGTTTCCTTGCTCCTATCAGTGTGCCCCAGGGCAGCTGTGGCTACGTATGGAGTGAATGAATAATGACTTGTAAAGCATCTTTGTGTGTCCAGAAAGGGATGTGTAAAGCCAATGTATTATTATTATTCTTCTTATTAACCATGAACTTGTACCATGTTCCCAATATTGTAATGGATGCAAACGGACAAACAGGAGGCTTTTCATGAGCACCACAACCGCAGCAACATCTGAACAGAGAAACTTAAAGGCAGCGGTGATCCGTCTTTGTTGACTTTGCTGCACTGAAACGTGGTGTGGAGTTCTAATGCTTCATTTGCCATCAGACTTCAGGATACTGCCAAAACAGACCAAAACTGCACATAAATAGAACAGGACCCAAATTTCAAAAACTGCTGAGGGATTGTGGACCAAAGCCAAGCCTGTGTGCGTCATCACAAACATAAAAGAAAATAGGAAATTACCTCTGCTTGCATCTTATTTGTCTTTCAAGTGCACGCAGACCAGAAAAAGACTGATAATTACTGCATCTTGGAATCCGAGGATCAAAGAAAGTGGATGTTTTGATTTCAAATTAGGTGTGGAGGATGAAGTTAATGCCATGTTTGCTGAAAATCATCTTGCACGGTTGCTTACTGTGGAACGGCAACACACGGCCGCCTTTAAAGCAGGGGTGGGCAATTATTTTCCTATTGGATCACATTGGCTAATCGCTATATTGTGGAGGGCTCGACTCATTTTCATGTGGTTCCCATATAATTTAATTTGGAACAACATATTTGAGTGTAAGCAAGTTTAGTTTAAAATGTAACAAAGATGTATGTATTAGAAATATTTATAGAAGAGAAGGAGAGTGAAACCTGAAGATATCCAATCTTACCGTTATGTAAATTGTGTTAGCTTGTCTTTTACGTCTGCAGCTTAATTTTAGTTTGAACCTTTTACAATGTGGGATCATTAAAAAATGATCATATTTTGTACTTGTCTTTACATTTTAGGTCTTGCTTGGATTGAATCAAAGCGAGACAAAAGCCAAAGAAGGCTAAGTATTGTGGACTGATTCATGTTTTTTTATGAGTAAGTGTAATGAGGTATGACTAGAGGGGGCGGGTCCCAGCTCAGAAGGGTCCATGAGCATGTGCAAGGACATTCCTGTAATCTGACTTCTTGCCGGTGGTGTTGTATCTGGAAACAGAATTATCCATTCTTCTTACGATTATCCAAAAGTTATTCTCACGATGACTTTTTTCCTCTCTAAAACGGCTTTACAGGATGATCCAAAAGGTTCTAAACTCAACAATAAGTTCCAGATGTGAGTCAATGCTGAGGGGAGTAATTTTTTTTTCTTAACCAGCGGGAGGGGCCATTCACGGCCATTTTTAAAAAGACGGCAGGGGGGAAAGTGATGACACATGAGTTTCAATGGTGGAGATAGGCGTCATACGTCCATTTATATTTACAGTCGACAACATGCCATCGTAGCACTCATGAAGTGGCAAACCTTCATTCGGCAATAGTCTATGAATGTTTGCAACTTTAAGACTGCTTATTCATTTAATTAGGAGGAGGCAGTATGACGTTTGGGAAAAGGTCAGAGTGCTCATAGAAACTTGAACTGGCCCGTACAGTATGTGGCCCCCGGCCCACACTTTGCCCAGGTCTGCTTCAGAGCTACATTTCCTTCATTTAAGTAATTTATTATTTCAATCCAACCAAATCTTTGATGCCGCACTTTCTGCTCACACATCCAGATCCCATTGTGTCCCTGTCTCCATAGTCTCCCAGCGGCACACGAGGATTCTTCAATGTCGACCTCTGAGCTATCAGTTATTTGACCCAATACGTACATTTTTGGGTCAGTTCCAGTTTTCCCACAAAGATAAAATTCAGATCCAGTTTATTTGCCATTTTTAGTAAAACCACATACATGTCCCTAACCCTAACCCAGACAAGTATTTTACAATAAAACAAGCAAAAAAAGTGCAAGAAACAATTGTCACTGTGAAACCAATCAATAAACAGTTTCAAAAACAAGATCATTACAGCACTTTGTTCAAACTGATAACAGCTTATGGAAAGAAGCTGTTAGTAATATCTTTATCCAGAGGAGAAAGAAGTGAGGGCGGATCTAAACACCAGGTGAGGTGATAGAGAGCACAACTACAGCTCAACAAATAAAGCAAAATGGAAAAGCTCGGTCAATACAGTAAAAGAGCAGCCTCAGAATGAAGCGGCTGCTCACATCCCCAGTGGGTCATCCAATCTGCTGTGCCCTTGAACACATGGCTGCTTAGCCCAGTAACTTATGGTAAGTGCGACAATAGTGCAACAGGGAATGACAAAAGGTGGAGGAAGAGAGAAGGGAAGAAAAGGAGGAAGAAGTGGAGGAGGAGGAGGAGGAGAAGGAGAAGAAAGGGGAGGAAGCGGAGAGGGAGAAGGAGGAGGGGTGAGAAAAAGCCCACCGTTCTTATTTGTGACCAGTAGGTTACATTGTTGAATGCTAAATATTTGTTTATTTTTATTTTGTTCCTCTGGTAAAATAGAAATTGGAAAAAAGTCATTGTGTGAGTGTTTTTATTTAAGTTGTGTGGGAAGATTTGTGGAGGGAACATTCTGAGTTAAACAGGTGTTTGTTAAGTGGGTATTACTGAAACAATGTAGTCATTTGATTATATTTTGGCCTTCATCAGATTATCCCAATTATGAATGATATGACGATGTCATGTGGGGTGAGATTAAAGAAGGACCTAAAAAGCAATAATGCCAAAAATGATGATTTGATAATAATAAATAATAATCCAGGGAAAAAAGAAAAAACACAAAAATCCAAACTAAACAGGAACAAAGACAAGAGACAATACAATGGGCCGGCCACAAGGGGAGAGGAGCACAGGGTATATATAGACACAGAGAGACACAGGTAGAACACATCAGGGCAGGCAGACAATCAACACAGGGGAACACGACAGTAAAATTAAAACCAAACCACAGAACTGAGTTGAAAATAAAACCAAAGTACAAAAGAAGATCCACAACATGACAGACAAAGGAAAAGAAACAATAACAATAAAATTGAACAGAAGATATAACTTGACTTGCCTATTTTGCAATTATTTTACATTCCAAGACAAGCATGCAGATTATATTAAAAACATTTGTGATAGTTAGCTTTAAATGGGCATATAATGAAATCGAACTAAGCAAACATAAGATGATATCAAATCTTAGTGCACTCCAATAAGAACAGACATGTAAATATAATGGGATCAATCTTTGGCTTTCTTCTCTTATCTCATGAATTGTAACAATAACATTTTGAGATTGCTTGAACACCTTGTGGGATGGACAGCTCCATAATAAAAGATGGATCTCGTGTTTAATGTAATTTATGCTCTGCCACTTGACACCTTTGTTGTTTACGCTGCCGGCTACTTTCTATCGAATTGCTTTTGAATGAGCACACTTTGTATCATGCTTTGAATGACTGTTTGTGTTACCTTTTGATGATAATTATGCTGAATAGATCATCTAATGTTGAATACTGGATGCACGAGAGAAAGCACTGTTCTATTTAAGTCTACACTGGATTTTAATACAATCCACATTTTTTTCTCCTTCGCGCACCCTCTTGCTTCTTATTACGAGTTCAAGACTCATTCATTAAAGTCTCTTATTCCCCTCACTGAATCATGTATCAAAGACTGAAATACATTTTTCATTGCGATGGATGCAGCAGACGAGGCGCACGCTGCGGTAGACAGACGGAGAGGGGAAAACAAAAGCAGAAGCAGCCTCACGGGAGCGGCGGTGTAATGAGAGGTATGCATGTGCCGTGTGCGCGACCCCCACGTTACACAACATTACCACCTAAATGCCCATGTGGATCTGTTTATTTGTTGAGCGCAAACGGTCGCTCACTTAGGCAGGAGGAGAGGAAGGGACTCATCCTCCAGCTACTGCAGGCTTCAGTAATGAAATAGGAGCCCGGTTTCAAAAAGACTATGTGTTGGTGTTACACAGTTATTAAACCGTTATGAAGCAGGTGCTGAGATCTACTTTACGCTCATAGACTGGATAGAATTGTCCCAAAGTATCCATACTGTTGAAATATGCACATTTATGTTAGTTATTACCTAAAAGGTGTAAACATGTTTCGTTCCTCGTTCCTCATGATGACCAATAAGATATGTTATATTTTTATTTAGTTCTATAATGATTATTATGTTCTTTTGGTTACTAGTTTATTAAAACTTAACTTAAACATATTTAGACAGCACAGCAGCTATATCAATCATCATTTTATCAAAAGTTCAAGATATTTTTTTTGTCATTTAGTCACCACATTTAAATTCCAGTATTAGAGGACGTTACAGATCAATTGAATATTATTTTATATTGTATAAGAACAGTAATGCATTGGTTTATACAGCACTTTTTTGGTCACTCAAAGACCCTTCACATGGAATTATTCATTCACTCACTCCATACACTGTAGTGCTAAACTACTACTGCAGCCACAGCTGCCCTGGGGCACACGGACAGACACGAGACCTGTTAAGGCCGGTGTATACTCGGGCGTCACGCAGTGGCGTTTGCACTGGACGCGTTGTTGATTACGCAGCAACAGCTGTTCGTATAATTGAGCGTACCCTCTGTGCGTGGTTTTGAAGATAATGTTGTAATCCCACACCACAACCACATGATGGCGAACTCACAGGAGTTACCTGGGACACCAAAGAAAGCTACTTTCCCCTCTTCAGAACACAAACAATGTGTATTCTAAGTAAGTTTATGTGACAGTTCTAATATATAGACTCATTGTTTCATAACTTATTTCAACTGTGATGTTGTGAATAAAGACACAGTTCTTGTTGGAAACATAATTATTATGAAATTGTGTTTGTGCACACGTTGTGTTCGTGCTTTTCCTTTGGTTCATTCGAAGCAATCTTCTCCCAAGTGCCTCGTCCATGTCCTGCCACAGACGCTCCATGCTTCCATCCAAAACGTAATCACACACGGGCCAATCACAACGGTTTTCTCTGCGCTGAAAAATCCCAGGGTGAGAGCGCAAGGATCTTGCGGTGATACTTGCGGTGATCCTTGCAGTGATTCTTGCGTTGGTCATGTGACATCAGGTGACGTCACAAGTGGCCATCGCAAGTTTAGCAACTTGCGAGTAAACACAGGCCTTTAGAGCCATGAGCCCCACCATCCACCAACCATTCATGCACACCCCAGACTCATTTAAGAGTCTTGCCTATGGACACAATGACAGTTTGGCACTTTACAGCCGAAGCTGCCGCACTGTGACTCCTGCTGCTCCCATAGGTCTCCCATCACAGCACCAACGGGCCCTGCCCAGATTAGCTCCATAGGTATGACGGGATCAGGATTTTGCATGCATGTGGTGCTACTATAGGAATAATACATGTTTGACTTGTTAACAACTGAAATAACATTTCTGTCTTTGTGACAGCCTTAATATGCATGTAGTTAGAACATTTCACTTTTGACTGAAACCTGCTCTCCTGTATTGACTGAATGCCTGGCCAGCCCCTGCGTCACTGTCCCAAAGCCTTGTCCTTTCCCTGGCTGCACTGGGCTCATGTGTCGCCTTTCGTCTCTCGTGATCTTTTACCTCAGCTCTGACGCCACAGCACTGCTCCTCCTCTCTGTCACGGAGGCTTTATTTATATACCTGCCTGAATGATTTTTTTGTTCAGGAAGGTCAAAAAAGAAAAAACCTGAAATACACACATTCAGTGGCTCACCTGTGTTAACCAATCAAAACAGATGCAGTGTGTGAACTGCTCTTCAGCTCAAATTAATGCTAAAATAATGCATCATTTAGAAATATTGCAAATAACTTTACTGCTTACACCTGGTCTCTGCAGTATGACAATAACTGAAGAGCTAACACTCATCTCTGGGTGGTTTACCTCAGAGCTTTCCCACATCAATCTAAAACATGTTGAATCTGTCGAGTGAGTAAATGGTGGTCAGAGGTTACACTGGCAGGCTTGCTTCTGTCAGTCTACCCCAGGGCAGCTGTGACTACAACAGTAGCTGAAGCCTGTCAGCCTGTGAAGTGTATTACAAGTGTAAGGCTTACTATTATAATTATAATTAAAGTGACCGTCATGTGACACAACCAGACAAAGTGTGGGTCAGATAGGAAAGCCTGCTCACAGTGAGGATGCCTCCGTCTCGATGTCACCTCTGTAATTAAATAAATGCAAACAAACACACTTAGCTCCTCTTCATAGCATCTACTTGTATTGCTTTCCCTTAACGTGTTTTTAGACTTTATTGATCTGCAAAAATATTACTTACTTAATTGCATCAGCACCATAATGATTCTTCAAACCAAAAAAGATTATACTAAAATACATGGAGACAATAAGACTGAAAATTGCATAGCTCCGGGCAGGGTTTGTCTCGGATTATTCACCAGTGCTTCTGTTTAAAGAAGGATTTAAAACACAGGTCAAACTTCATATCAGGCAATAGACTAGTCAGCCACAACGGTAAACATGTCACATCAAATTGTCTCTTATCACAACACATTTACACCCATAACTCTTTATGATTGTAATATTAAAAGCTCGTGCACTTTCAGCTCTTCTCCTGCTCCTGGACCTCCACATCCCTTGCTAGTGCTCAGCGTCAGGGCCAAACGACTTCACAGCCATTATCACCTCAGTGATTCATGAATGATCCATGCCCCTGGGGTGACCCTCCTCATACAGTATGAAAGATACACTCAGGCGGGGGCCAAACACAGGTGTGATAGCTGTTATGATAGGACAAGAAGAGTTTAATCAATACAGCAGTAAATACAAGTGTATGGAAACCAGCCTGTTTTGTATACAATACAGTACATTAAAGAGCTTCCTTCCCTTTCATAATTCAATATTGTTGATTAATTGATATAATTTGTCATTTTCATGCAACTCAAAAGCTACATTATGTTTCACACAATCACCACAGCTCTGTACAAACATAGTCAATTCATACCTCAACTATGGACCTGGAGGGAGCAAATGTCACCATGATGGCTGTGTGCGACTGTATTCTTAATTGTTGTTTGAATGTAATGACAGGAAATTCATCAGTTCAATAGCACAGAATGGTGAGGTCTTACCTGGAGTTGGTCATGTCCGTCTGTCCTCCCTGGCTCTTCTCTAGGCCCAGCTTGGTGAATATTCCCACCAGAACCATGATGGCCACCACTCCACAGATGATGTAGACGATCATGTGTGTGCGGTCGCGGTACGGCTCCTCCTGCACCTCCGTGACCGGTGGGGCGGGGCGGCCTGTGTTGGCCCACACCGGGGTGTCGTAGTTGGAGCAGGATGTCTGGTCGAGGCTGTGCACTTTGAACTGGCAGCAGAAGCGGTAGAAGCAGGAGCCACAGCAGAAGCTGTAGATGCCTGAGTTACAGTTGAATGGAGGGTCCCATTGGCCCATGACGTCGTAGTAGCCCCAGCAGCGGTTGGTGCTGGTGGGAGCGGTCTGGTCCTCAGTATCTGCTATGGGGGTGGGCAGGGCTGCGTCTGTGAGACGTGAGCTCTCAGTTTGGTTATTCGGCATGGCCTGTGCCAGTGCCCCCCTGGACTGCTCTCCCAATCCCCCCAGAGAAGTCAGCCCAAGCATCGCAGCCAGACTCAGGCTAACCAGCGCCGAGCTCATGTTAGGGGCCATGATGGACTTCATCTACTTGAGTGTTTCAGCTGTTAGTGGCGTTTGTCCAAATGGCAGGACAATTGCAATTACAGCGCTAAAAGGCTATGGAGTCACTGTGTGCAAAGCAATAATAGTATTACTCATAAACAAAAGAGTGAATATCTTGTGAACTGAATTTCTATTGTTCTATTAGAAAATATTTCTGTCCTTTGCCATTGGACAGGGTTTTAGCTGAGCACGGCAACTGTCATCAGGAAACAGAGCGATGAGTCAAACAAGTCAATCTGGCTCCCAGCATGTTCTTAACAGGATGAAAAGTGTCAGTGGGGAACCACACTCTAATACAGGATGCGTACAGTCAGTGTGGGGGCGTGTGTGCTTGGGACCAACCGTAAACAAACACTATTCAGAATAATATCACCTTTTATAAAGCCATATGTCATCCACAGACAGCAGAGGTAGGAGCAAACCGGTCCAATACCAGAAATCCAGTTAAGATGACTGTATACCTATGAATCAACTTTCCTGTGGACATCCAGCAGAGAATCAGCAATAATCCATGAAGTTATTCCTGGCAGTAAAAGAAATAAACTGAAAATCTGAAAAATTAAACGAGTATTTCCAAAAAAATGTGTCCAGCTTGGAGTATTTGCTCCTCTGAGTCTAGCATACCATCCTGCAGTTCTCACATTCTTTCAGTTGTTCTTTTCCCTTTCTCCTTAGAGCTTTCCTTTAGTAGAAAACAGTCCCTCTGTGTCTGAGGCGGCAGCTGTATAGTCCAGTGTCCGTGCGGCTGCTGTTTTTGCGTTCCTAAAGTGTTTGAAGTCTCTGGTGCGCACGGCCCCTCGTTCTGCTGTGTCCCTGGGCTTTTCCTGCAGCTGTTGCTCACACTGCTGTGTCCTGTGCGCGGTCAGGAGTGGCCCGGGACCACCACTGTCACTCACTCTGCTCTGAGGGCTACAGTGCAGGAGGAGGAGGGCGGGGGGCTGCTGGAGACTCAGGTCTGACTGCCTTTCACAAACTCACTGCAAGCACACAGACTTTTAGCAGAGCGGAATGTCCCACATACTGGATTATTTCTTTTGTCTCCACTTTCTGTTGTGTACTTGTTGACACGGATGTTGTTGTTTTTGTCCAGGCTTACCTCACAGAGAGCTGAGTTCAGAAGCCCGTGGGCTCTACACACGTGCCCAGCTCCAGCTCATTTGGACGGCTGAGACAAGTGTAGATGCGACAGCGCAGCGGCCGTGGCGGCGCACGGGGGATATATCCTGTTTTCAAAAGAAGCCCCTCTGGAAATAAAGGAATGCAGCAAGGACTTTGTTTCGGCTCAAATCTTAAAGGCAAAAAAACTGACAGAAACCTCAGTGTATTAATATGCAACAGTTTTAGGCAAATGCTGCATATTAATTCCCCATTTCTCATGCAGTAAATTTGTTTTGCTGACAGTCAGTCCTTCTCCGGCTGCAGATTCTTTGAAAACAGGCATAATTTGATATATATGTATAGGAGTTTTATATATATATCATATGTATGTGTTTTCACTGGTGCTCTGCTTGTGGTCCAAACAGGCGTCAGTTATTCCGCAAGTGAGTGGCTTGTGGTTCTTCCAGAGTAAATCCGGTGTTGCTCCGTGGCTCGGTGTGCGTCCTGCCGTCTGCTCTCCTCACTGCTGCGGCTGCTGGTCTGTGCAGGACTCAATGACAGACTCTCACATACTCTGAA
>JAPMNZ010940516.1:0-12631 GCA_029875035.1 Pomatoschistus microps | reverse complement strand
TGTGTGTGTGTGTTCTAATGTTTGTGTACAGCGGCCATGAAGCTGGTAGGAGCCATACCTTTCCCATGCCCGGATTGTCTTTGACTTTGGACACGGCGCGGAGCAGGCATGGCGGCGCAGGCGGGGGCAGGGCCTGGAGGATGCCGGTGAAGTTGGTGGGGTAGATGGAGGGTTCCTGGGCGTGGAGCAGCGAGGGCTGGTGCTTCTTGCGCTTGGATGAAAGATTCAGCTTCTGAGCTGCCCTGTAAAAGACCGGAAGAGAGGGTGAATATGATGATTAGATAAGCTCTAAATCAGCTCTGCTTGAGACAAGTTTCTCCTTGGTCTCACATCAAAGCACATAAGTGACATGTTTGTCCCATCTGAACCAACTCGGACTCTGAGGAGCACAGGGACTGGCCTCGTGCTGATTCCCAGAGTCAAAACTAAACATGGGGAGGCAGCATTTCAGATTCATGCAGCTAAAATCTGGAACAGTCTTCCTGAAGATGTGAAGACTGTTTAGCTCTGACAGTGTTCCAATCCAGGTTAATTATCATGCCTTGTGTAATTGTGTCTTATCTTATTCACTATCTTATTCCCTTGCACTTGCCTTGTGTATGAATTGTACTATACAAATAAACTTGCCTTGCCTTGCCATGTCTAGGACAGTATACATCAGGGGTCTCCAACCTTTCTCAATCGGAGAGGCAGAAAGCGAATCCCTTTCGTAATAAACGTCTATATAACAAGTACAGCAATGCATGGAGAACACAGATGTAGAATATACCATAATACTGTATAACAATACATTTATACTTAAAATGTACTCTAAATCCTTTGGGGAGCTACCCAAAAGGAGCTGGTTGGAGACCCCTGGTATACATTATGACGTGATCGTGTCTACCTAAGGTTGCATGAAGAAGATGTGAAATGTTTTTTCAAAAATGAATCAAGACAAAACAGTAATATCTTATTGAAAATCTACTGGAATTTTACTAGGAAATATATGTTCTTTATCTTGTGGTTTTTGATATTCTTATCTTGAATGTTTATATCTTGATATTGATACAATAATAATAATCTATTTGCGCTGTTGTTACGTGTATGTACTTTTGACATCAATATAAATCCAATGTACTTTGGGTGCATTCCACTTTTGTGTACTTTGATGTACTGTGCCCAAGTGATTTCCCTTGTGAACCAATAAAGCTTGTCTGAAGTCATATAAATACATTAATTATGCAATGATATTATGAACTATTATTCAACTATTTTTAAATGTGATGGCAATTTGGAAAAAGCATGAATAAATAAATCAACAGTTTGAACTCATATAAACCAGTAAATCTGTAAAACATACCATTTCAATAAACAATTTGTCCACAAAGCCGTGTCCTGCATATGTTCTCTGTTATGACTTGAACAGACAAATATGTCGCAACCTTACACAACCCCTTCTTTAAAACCGATTCTCTTCCAACACCTCCAGCAATACATATCTGGCCACCATTCCACTCAGAGCAGGGAAAACTGCCATATAATTAGATTTCTGCTGACAGATGCTCCACGTTCAACACATAAGTGATTATCATGCAGGACACAGCGCCTGACAGGGATTAGAAATGGGCTGTCATAACACTAAATGTGTGCGTTTGTCTTGATCAAACACAAAACAACTGTCAAGTACATGTCAGGCTGGACGCTCAAAAACTGCCCTCCAAAACCCTTTCCTTTTTATCCTTCCTTTGGACTTATTTCTAAGGTCGATTCAGATTTGTAAAAAGTTTCATTTTTAATAATCTGAGATGACAGCGATTTGGGTTTTAGTCCCAGGACAGTGAATGCCATCTGTTTGGGGTTCGACTGGAGGTTTGTGTTTCTGTGGGTTCACTTCAGGTGCAGTGGCTTTCACCCAATGCCCAAGGACAAGCATGTGTTACGTGAACTGCTGAATGCAAGCAGCACATAGCAAAGGAATGTAAAACCATTGCAGTTCAAAGTATACGCCAGCTTAGACATGAAAAAGGTTGGATCAACACTGGCTCTAACAATTATAATAATTCAGGGAAAATCATTGAGTTCTTAAACTTTTTTTTTTAGGAATGGTTTAATAGATAACTGCTTTTATACAAACTTCAAGACTTTTATCTGTTGAGAGATGTTATTTTAACACAGGTAAGTAATTGAGGTAAGCTATTACATAAAAAGTTAAAATAAAATTCTCTTCTGGGGAAAAAAAAGTCTATTAGAATGCCCTCTGGTGGTTTTACACCAGCCTTAGACTTATCTGGGTAATTTAGAAAGAAAAGTATGTTTATATTTGTGTTATTAACAGCAAATGCATTAATTGGAAGAATAACTAGTTTGTTGAACTTGTATTTGTAAAATACGAAGATGTAGTTTTATGGCTCTAGAACTATTCTTTAATCACAGCAGTATGGTATGAAAATGTGTTTACAAAGTATTTTTAAATAATCTCTGAAGATGTTCTCCGGGGGCATCACTAAAGCTTTGTTTTGGTAAAAAAACAAACAACAAATCAATTAATCAAAAGAATAATGAGGGAACTAATTAGCCACTCCATTATAGAAGTAATCGCCCTAGTTAAGGCACTAATGAACACCAGGCCAACGAGGCTTTTAACTTGAACTCCAATGGAACTCCAACTTGATTTTTATGGTGGAAAGTCTCTCAGATTGGAAGGTTCCATTGTATGGCATTAAACTCTCCTCCTTCAGATGATTTCACCAGACAAGTTACAGAAAGAAAAAAACTTCCAATAAGATCCACCCTTCTCCACTATCAGGAATATGAGAACGAACGGTTGTCTGACTCTCCCACACGCGAGTCACTTGACATGCTGCCTCATGTCCAGAGTAACTTTGAAAGGCTACTGGCAGCTCACAGTTGAAAGAGGCTGTAAAGAGCGAATCAATGAATCGTCCGCTTCTGTGCAGACGTACAGGAGGAGACAGGTATACCTTACTACAACTATTATCAAATACCGAGACAAATTGCTGTCTGCACACTTCCTCTGCCCAGGCACCGACCAGCTCTGCTCCTGTAACACTAGTTGGCTTTTTGACAGCGTTCTAATTAAAATCCACTGTCCAGTTGCCCCTGCTGTCTCCTGAAGTCACCTCTGTGGCGACACTGATTGGTCATACGGCCTGCTACTTGTCCTCATGCACTCCTTTCACATCCCTGAACTCTTCCAACCTCCCAAAGACACCAATATCTCAGTCTGGTGCCTGCAGGGGGGGAAGCCAGCCAGACTTGTAAAGTGGTTCCAGGTACGACGTGGATCAGCTAACACTGCATTGGAAAATTCAAGGTCAGGAATGGGAAAGCAATCCCTCAAAACATTTTCCCATCCAACCAGTCAGTTTGATTTCAAAAGCAACACAGTGGAGACAAAGCCGCGCTTGTCAACATGAAAGTAGAAGAGGGTGGCACAGCGAATGAAAGAACTGGAGTGAGATTAAAAGATGAGAAATTGTGCAGAGCAAGGGTTTTAAAGAGGAGGGCGAAAGAAGCAGAGCATGTCAAAGCGAGGGAGGGAGGGAAGAAGAAAGAAAAACGAGAGAGAGGGATGTATGCAGAACAGGGCAAATCCGTGTGGGTCTTGGAGAGCTCCTGAAAGACCAGCTTGTGCTCATTAGCCGTTTCTCGTGCTGGACAAGTCTAGAACGCTGCTGCCAAAAACGAAAAAAGGAGAATTTCTCATCTCCAGAGTCCTTTACTCGAGTGACAAGAAGTATATGCCGCCCTCCTCCCCTTCTCCCGGTGCGCTCGCCCCCTGCAGCGACAGCCCAAGAGCACAATCAACGAACACACTGGCGGCTGATGGAATAATTATTGCAACCAAGAAGGGCTCCAGTCCCCAGGGAGCTGCCTTATGTGTGAGAGCATGCGAGACGGATCGTGTGACTGGCTAAAAATGAGATGGAAACGATGAATGTGAGGTGGGGAGAGATAGACAGACGGGGGGAATGAGTAGAGTGGTCGCACGTGGTTGTGATATGCACGCCATATAGCAACTGCGGCAACATGTGCATAAGATAAATGAAGGTAGGTGTCTCCTTGCCGCGCAAACCAGGCATCGGAAAGTCAAAACATGCAGAGAAAGGTGGGTGTAATTGCAAGCTGGCAACCTTGAAATCTCATTCATGCCGGACAATGGCGCTCTATGAAAGGAAAGAGGAGGAAAAATAGATGACAGTCGTGGTTTTGCACAACACGTGTACGTATGGGAAGGACGGAAATTAATTGCAGGGCTGTTTCTGCTCTCTTTAGAAGATCCATACCACATCTTGCACCACTTTGCTGCTATGTGCAACTATATATAGTCAGTGTTGAAAATTGTTCACTTAGATATAGATGTATACGTAACAACAGCTTGCCCACCTGTTCATCCTAAATGAAACCACTCATTTCATTTCACATCAATTTGATTGGGAGGAGTAAAGAATGCAATCCATACATGCACTTTTCAGGTAAATCTACTTACAGCTCTTTCCAATCCATCCTCTAGTTTATGATCATAGTCAAAAAACAGACAGTTCAAGTTTGCGGTCCAGGTCTGCGCTGCTGGAGTTCTCCATTATTTGTACATTTGATCCACCGCAGGGGCGCGTAGTAGAAGTAGTAGTAGTAGTGGGGACACAGTGAGGCGGGGCTGCACCCAAAAGTCAGGGACACTCGAGTCGTATTTTTCTAAAGCTGCGATGAGATGCATGAAGTTGACGACAGTTTAAGTTGTAGGAATAAGTGAAGAGGTGTTGAAAGTGTTGTAGCCAGAGCCATAGCAGCTGTGTCGGAACCATTCAGCTATACAGGTAAAGGGATGAGGTGGTCCACTGCAGGCTGTAAGGAGGTCAAGAGCAGTCCACTGAAAAATGTCAATTCCAAAGTTCAGGGTAGCATAGCAACAGCTGGCTTTCCAATAACTTTACATCCAATGAGTTTTCCTTTCCCCCACGGGCTGCATGTGTCCTTGTATTTTCTCTCTCTCCCTCTATCTCTCTCACAGTTAATCCTTCAGAATGACTGCCGGTCCGGGTGTCCAGAGTTTTCTGCTGCAGGATCAGGGAGGGGAGAGCAAGCACGGCACGCCTGACTGCTCCGCAGCTTTCCACGGGTGGCTGAGAACGAGGAGAATTCTTGGTGCTCGTTCTGCCTCTCAGTCCCTTCTCCCAGCCGCTATCAGAGAAATGCTGGCAGCTGTCCTACCTTCCCTCTCCCTCTCTCTCTCCCTCTCTCTTTCTCTCTCTCTCTGCTTTTCTTTCCTCAGCCCAGCCCNCTCTCTCTCCCTCTCTCTTTCGCTCTCTCTCTGCTTTTCTTTCCTCAGCCCAGCCCCTTTTCTCCCTGACTGCCAGACGAGGTGTCAGCTCTCGATTGCTGGCTGCTCGCGGCGCAATTTTCCCCACTACTGTCTATACACACCCAACCAGCACGTCACATGAATACTTAATGCCTTACAGGAGCCCCTCTCTTCTTTTAGGGGTCCTGGACTTCAAACAGATTTAGAGAGTGTATCCCCACAGAGCAGTGGTTGCAACAGGGTGCACTGTTGCATTTTGGTTGAATGGTGAAATTAGTAAGATGAAGGAGTCATTCATAAGGATGTGAGATAGAGGGAGTATTGTTGCAACAGCTTTTTTTTGTTCGTCCCTTGAAGCTGGACAATGGACACATGTTGGAAAGCTGAAAATCCAGTCAGTGGTCAAGGGTAAAAAAGGTGAAATTGAAGAATGCGAGTGGGCGCTGGTCGGGGTGAGTGTGCCCAGTATTCCCCTGGCTTCCAATTTAGCCCTATAAGCCCTGTGTGTGTGCGTGTATGTGTGTATGTGTGTGTGTGTGTGTTTGAAAGACTTGCTGTTTGAGTGCCTTCTACTCGGCAACATAGCGGCCAAAAGCGAGTGGGTGTGAGACTCGGCTGGATGAAAGTGCATTCGGTATAAAAGGCACAGCAGCAGCCCTCTCTCTCCTCCTCTGCTTCTGCATCTGACACACTGCCCCTTATATGAACTCGCTTGGATTTAAAAGTGCAATTGAAAAAAACTAAGAAATAACATCCTCACCATTTCCTATTCCGTATCAGGCATAACCTTTGCCTTGCTCCTCAATATAGCTCACACCCTGCTTTCAGAGAACGTCCACATTGGAATGATTTTAGCGCCTCGCCAGTCTCCTGGAAACTGCATTACCTCTTGGCTAATCATGATTGGCAAGACTGGATGAATAGAGAAATGCAAATGCAAACATTGGTCACCTTGACAGAGCATCCAGCCATTACACCTATCCCCCATTGCAGCGTTGCACCTTTCTGTTAAGTGGTATACATCAATGGGTACAAGAATAGCAGGCTTGGAGTGTCCAGATAGTCTCGTAGCTTCATCACTGTCGCCTTTTAAACAGCCTGTAGGGACTGATAATGATTGTAATATATATGAATGAGTAGTGACAAGATGGATGTAAAAATCAAGGTTTCTTTTGAAATGAGAAGGATGGTCCCTGAGCGCTTTTTGCTTCAGAGAGGACATCGAGATTTCCCTTTTTACACCTAGAAAAGGAGGTCAATGGCAGAGGTTGGTCTAGCAGCCTGTGCAGTTCTCCTTTTGAATCACCACTTTGGCAGACTGTCAATAATTGCTTTCTTTTGTGAGGCGGACATTTTTCCTTCCTGGATAACCATTACAACTGGCACACTCATTCAATTGGTTGTGCAAATTCGTCTCGCAAATTCGTCTCGCGAATTCCACGCGATATCTTCATCCATTGTTGCTAATTAGTATGCTTTGCCCATTAGCTATCCTTGACATTTCCTGTTTTCCTTTTTTTCCCGCAACAGACAAGATAAGACTCTGCCAACCATTTGTGGTGATATGAGATCGCCTATCTGATATAAAACTGCGCTTAAAGCCCCCTGCAGAGAGCTTGCTGATTAGCGCGCCAGCCTACAACTACTACTGCTGCCTCTTCATGAATGAGAATACTGGAATGAGAATACTGGATTCTAGCCACGCATTGATAATGAATACAGTCTGCTGTCTCGCTCGCTGTAGGAGACATTCACTATTTAACAGGGGCTCAAAGGAAAACACCAGGGAAGGTACTTTTTTGCACACAGCCATACTACAGTGTGCTGCAGACATTGACGAGACAGAGGTGCCATATCAGCAGATGTTTGTGATTGATTCGACTGGTGGTGTGCGTATAGCTCTATCAGGTGAGATGCAATGTTTTGGAGCTGGGGCGGAATCAATAGGAAATCTCCCCAGAGCTAAAATCAGTACACACCGTCTTATTGACGGGCTGCCCTTGACACGATCAAATGGCCCACCGCCCCCACAGGTACAGCACTGCAACATAAATCTACAATATCAGTCAGCACAAAGACGGAGGTAGGTCTTGTAAGAAAACATCTTTACTAGCCCATAGCAACAGCTCCATTGTGAAACTGAAAACAAGATAATTTGCTCCCAAGAAGAATAGACGTCCTTTTCTTGACAAGGTTTTTTGTTTTTATTAAGGGGCAGGACAAAAAATGAAAATGTTGCAAGGCAAGGCAAGTTTATTTGTATAAACTTGCATAATTCCAAAACAATCACAGTAAGATACAAATTGCTCAGTTGTATGCACAGCTAAACAGAACTGTTTTTAACCAGGATTTGAACATTGTCATAGAAGAAGCCTGTTTCAAATTTTCAGGAAGACTGTTCCATAGGTGAAAATCCTAGTTATCACTTTTGTTTGCAGCCCTGTGCTTGATTTGTTGTGCAGACAACCGTGACACTACCGTTTTTCTCATGTCATTGAACCATACCTAAGTGTCCACTGTGCTTCCACTCCCAGCTCACACGCATCCTTACCAGCTAATCTCATGCTATGATTAAGCATCTATGACATCAGCCCACCCGTTCATATGGCACCCAGGCAGGCGGGAGGAAATGATGTCATACAACCAGGCCTGGCAGGGACAAGGCCCACCCACAGGGATTTATGGGCAAGGTCGGGATGCTAATCATTTAGAATGGGACCATAAAAGGGCTTTTTTCCCCCAGTAAATCCCTGTGTCATACCAGGTCAGTGGAGAGTATTTGTGGAGGTGTATGGCAGACTCTATGCATTACATTAGACTAAGACCTGAAGGGGTTAAATGTGTAGGGCCATGTTGGATGAATACAGCACTGGGGAGGATGACAAAGCAAATCACGCCTTCTGTGTGGCACAGTGCTGTAGGCTGATAATGAGCCTCTTTAAATGCTCCCTGCAATCAAGGGACCACTGATATAAACATTCATTTAGGCTTCTCCCCCTGTTCCCAAACTGCTCCAAACACTTGTGTCTGGGCGGCACACTCTGAAAATTGCAATTAATTTGAAAACACAATTGTGTTCTAGTAGACGGCAACTCTGAAGTCCAAACGCAAAAATACAGTAATGGAGGAACTCGCTTCTGCTTATCTTTTTTGATTCAGATTTAGATTAGCACCCACACAAACCCAGATATTTTCTGTCATTTTGAGAAATGTGCCTCCCCACAGTTAGAGCGGCTAAAAGCATTAAAATGTAGGAGAAAACGAGCAGGCTTATCCAGATGCCTGTTGCATCTTATCACTCACAGCTTTGAATCCGCCTCTGCCTGTTGGATGTGTAAATGCAGTTTAAAGGGAGCTGCTCTCCTGTGTACAGGAACGCTGCACAAATCTGCAGGATGTGGCAAAACACCTCAGGCTAAGGTTTATAGACTTTCTATAAATCCTCACAAATAGATTAATGGATCCAGGCTGAAGCAGACAGCAATGGATGTGATGTCCAGTTAGAGAAGCAATATCCTGGTTAGCAACGGGAACGGCACCCTGGACTGCAGCCTATGAAAAACTCTTTGTTCCAACAAGGTGTTCAGTGGGCTCTGTGCCTCTGCACACTCTGGCCTCTGCACACAGAATAGCAAATGGAGCATCATTTTTGAGCTGACTGCTGACAGGCCAAGGCTGCACACGCATCTTCTTCTCTGAGCCGTGACCAATTAGGTAAAGCTAAACATGTCCATGTAACATGTGTGAGCCGGATGTTCCATCACAGATCAGCAATCTTCCAATGTTCTGTTCTCCATGCATGTCATGATGCAGGTTGGAAGGATCTGACACAGACATGTATCTTGACACAAAAAAATCCTGCTATAGATCAGGTTTCACACTGCTCTGTGGACTGGGCTGGAAAACGAGGGATTAAAGGGGTCCTCTGGGAGCAGCCAGAATAACCGAGATCATTTGGAACACTGAAGGGGGTACAGCGGGGTACAGAGGGGCAGCAGTGTGAAAGAAGACAAGAGGAAATGAGCATAATGAAAAATATTCAACAGGAAAAGGTCTGTAAGCAAAGCCAGAGGAGAGAAGGTTCTCTCAGTCTCTGCCACAGAGCTTGGCCGAGAGCCAACCAGGTAAATCATTCCTGCACCAGACAGTCAGAGGAAATATCACAGGAAATACTATATTCCCAAAGATGGAATCAGCCAAGAAAGTGTTGGGAATGCAACCGTGAAAAACACACACCAGCATCCTATCAAGTCGTATGTAAAACAATCTGTTTTCTTGCCAAACCTGTTTATGTTCAATGCAATGATTCCACTAAAGAGTATTTTACTCTGACATGTACCGTAGCAGTTTTTTCAAACATGGTGTACTTTTCTATACATGATACAAGAAAAGCTGAATAGCTAAGCAGGTCTATGTATGAATAAGAAGCAAATGAAAAAGTAGGAGTCCAGCTGCTGTAATTCTTCACAGTGATTAGTTCATTGTAATACTGGCATTCAGCCTCTAAATTTGCCTTAACAAGACTGACTATCAGACCTGGAGGGGAGGCCCTGGCTCAATGTGTTTGCACCACAGGAACCATTTGTCAGGTATGGAGATAAAGAGCCTGCAAGAGGCCTCTGGAGGGGAACAATGCTCTCAACAAGAGGTTCTGACCCTGCCGTTTGCAAAATCCACAGACTATAGATTCAGATGTGCTCGTATAAATGCCTGGAGGAATTGCAGAGTTTTTGTGACAGTTGCTGATGAAGACGTTTTCTCGCTGCTGCTCTGTAGTGCACTGGCACCGCTGACATAGATTAACAGCATCTTTCATCTTTCTCTGCTGCAGGTATTCAGCTGGCGGCTCGATCCAGGAGGAAAGCTGCTCCTCTACGGCGCAGACTGAACTCTCATTCACCCATTGTCCCACCCAGGGCTTCCCTTCAGAATCCCTGCACAATCGACCAGGCAAATTCAGACTACTTTATTTTGATTTGTGAAGGATAGCTGCACTAGCTGGTTTTTTTTTTGGTGCTTATATTGAGACTGTTTATGCATCTCTTTGCAATCTGGAAATCTGAGAAGGCAGCACATTCGGTAAGCTTGCAATCTTGTCTCAAAATATGTGTATAGAGTCAGGTGATAGAGTCATCTCGGGTAACAACATAATGGCAATTCAGACTTATTCAATCTTGTGTTAGTAAATGAATAGTTAAAAAAGACCAGTTGTCATAGTAGCAAGACAAAGTTGACAATGAACAAATATGAAATCCGTGGATACAGCCCAAAGTCCAGATGGCAATATAGGTGTGTGAGTGCGGAGGTGAGAAAAGCCAGGCGTTACTTCTGCTCCACTTGCATGCTTCATTAATCACTTAGTGCCAGTGCTAAGACACCTTGCGATTATTTATTTGCACTTCTCCAGGCTGAGGCTATCACAACAAACAGGCCCGCAGGCGAGCTCAACATTTGGGAGTGATTAATCAGAGGAAAGACCTGACACTGGGGGAGGGGCTGCTGACACGTGTTTTTTTAATCTAACAGTGAAGTTTAAGGCAAAAGGTGAAAAGATACAGGGAGTCTAATTGAGGCTAACTAGTGTGAAAGACATGCAAACTATGTGGTCTTGTCTGATGTTCAAAGAGCAAGGGAAATCTGTCAGCGTTAGATTAGCCTTCTTAAATATATGAATAGAGCAATCTTTACTCCTTGATAAAAATAGCTCTTGATATATTTGGTTTTTAGGTATGCTACATAAGGCATTGAGACCACTGCATAACCCAAGTAATCCCCATGGAGACCGGGCCTATATTTGGATCACTATAGATTCACTGGGATTTCCAAGGATTTCTATATGTTGTTATCATAATAAAGAACCTTCTGAGTCACTTTTTGACTCTTCATGCTGATAGATGAGTGGAGGGATTGTCCTCTCTTTATAATTTTCTGTCTTAAAAAGCTGGCCAAAAACACATGCCCCTTGAGTCACTATTTGACTTTGCATGTAGAATCTGGCAAGTTGTTTTGAGAGCGAGGGATTGTGGTTTGAAAGTTGGAGACTCCAGCTTTAGTAGAAATAGATAGATACAGTATTATTTGAATTTTAGATATGCTCAATAATGCATTGAGACTGCCGCATAAACCAAGTAATCCCAAAAGAGGCAGGACCTATATTTGGATCGCTATAGATTCACAGGGAATCTCCAAGGATTTCTACAATAAGACTTTAAAACTAGTCCTTAAATAATTCATAATGTATAGATGGCCTGTACCCTTTTCTGTGTCCTACAGCATTAGACAGAAGCGCCAACCAGTCTGGCTCCTCACACAAAACCTAACCTAACCAAACATGGATATTTGAAAGGAATAAGAGAGCGACTGAATTCTATCTCCGCTCAGCTTTTCACTTTTGCACCTAACCTTCTTTCTCCAAGTTCAATGACCGTGCCAGCACAGTGTTCTTGAATGAGAGACTTGAAGTACAATGAGTAACACCCAAACCTTAATAAAAAAAGCAGATAGACACGGTGCGAGTACATGATTAGACTTAAGCAGTTTATCCAAATCACCCTCCCGTAAAGTGAAAACGGCACACGGCGCTGGGCCACATAGTGAGTTCCAGGATATTGGGATTTTTAGTGCACTGCAGCTGGCTCACGCAGGCTGGGTCATGAACGATTACTGCCTCTAATCCTCCCCGTTCACTCCAATGTACACGAGCATAAAGCTGCGCCGCTGCTTTTAATGCTAGTTACACTATTTTGTGGTCACGGGCAGGACAATAACTTTTAATCTTTACTAATGCTGCACTAACAGACATTGATGCAAACAAATAGGAGTTATGAGGCCTCATCTATGGCCCATTAGGCTGATGAGGTATGGATTGCGGAGATCACTATTGTTAATTCCCAGCAGTTGTTATGTGGCCAATCTAATATACATGGCATATAGATCAAAAATATTGCGACCATTACGGACAAGTTACTCAATCAGTGCACTGAAGATAAATGTAAGGACTGTGGGTGGATATGATAATTATCCTGCAGCCAGTTTCTATTTTGAACTCAAGACATGCGCAAATAAAGCTTTGGTAAAAAATAATTCTTCATAAAGAACGCATTTTATTTGTCCCAACAGAAAGAACCTTGTAAATTTTACAATGTGAACAAATCTGACCTCAGCATGTGATCTTAGAAAAACATGTCATCTTTTGAAAATTTTAATGTGAAAGCTGTGTGAGGACCTGTTTTTCACTTTTCTGTTTGAAAAGTGGATCTGAAGATGGGACAGAGGACATAAATACATGTAAAAACTAGTGATAGAACCAACATGTTTCCAGAGCCA
>JAPMNZ010940401.1:0-10410 GCA_029875035.1 Pomatoschistus microps | reverse complement strand
GAGATTGCATTGTCAAAGGGCAGCGGTCATTATTGGTTTGAGAGTTCTGTGATTGTTGTACAGCTCACAAGAAGTTGCGCTAATGCTTATGTTAGCATACATATCGCAAAATGAGCTAGGTGGCTCTGTGTTATGAGAGCGTATAGGGGAAATGAGACGCCATTTTGCGAGTTGAGGAGCGGTGAAACGGGTATAGCGCCTTTAATAATGGAAAAAAAATAAAAACTAATTATCACACATCTTTTCGATGTGAATATCGCACGTACCAATATCGCAATGACGATATTTTTCGATATATTGTGCAGCCCTAGCTGCTATTGTGATGTTTAGTCCGAATGTACACATCAGAAACATATATAAAAGCATTGGCAAGCCACGTATGATCAGCTTTGAACCTTGTTGTGGTCAGAGAGTGTGGATGCGATAACAGAAACGTTATTTTATGGGAAAGAAGTGTTGCACATTCTGCTCCAAAAGTTCGTGGTGTGTGTAGAAATAAACAAAGGAGATTAATGTAATAATATACACCTATATTTATGGATATTTTTATTTTATAATTCTTACTACTGTAGTAATCGTTTAAGGTTTTCAATCATTTCATATGAAACTGGTCTGGATTGCTCTAGCTCAGTGGTTCCCAAAGTGGGGGTCCGACCCCCTGAGGGGTTGCGGGAACCTCTGGGGGGGGTCGCAAGATGATTTCCGAAAAAAAAAGAACAAAAATTTGCGGGGGAGCAGCGCATTTATCATAGGGGTCGCGGGCTAAAAACTTTGGGAACCCCTGCTCTAGCTCACTAGCATCAAACATAAAACTGGGATGTGTCTGAAGTGTTCCTCATCTGAATCAGTTCACTAGTACACAATTGGGAGCATTTTTTCAACTATAGCTTTTGAAAGATGTGCCAATGCAAGGGTCATGTACTTATACAAATGTTTTATTATCATTTATTTTAAACAATATGAGGGGGAAAATTATCTCTCTCAGAGGAACAATAACGGTTAAAATTGTTTGATGGCATTAAGATTTTCAAGGGATCACAATTTGGTCAACTGCACCTTTCAAACTGCGGTTTAAGATTCTCATTTAAACGTTGGCTTTACCTTAATGGCCTCTAAAATTCGAATAGCACTGGCCATGTCATTGAGTCGTCGACAAGCTCTCAGCGCAGAGTCCAGGATCTTGGCCTCAGGCACCAGGTCATATCCAATCAGTGTGTTCATTCCTTAAAATAAAAAAAGTACACTATATTAAAATGACAGCTCAGAATGGTAAGAATGCAAGTTTCAAAGTAGACGGAAATCACCTTTCTTTAGCTCCCAAGCATCAATGTCTGGTTTACTGAAGTACGTTACCCAGCGTGCATCAAACTCTTCATCGCTCTCGACCTTTCCATGGGAGTACCTGATGGCTACAGGAGCTGTAAAAAAAAAAAGAAAAAAAAGAAACATAATTATTATTTGTAAAATATCTTAGGGGATTTATGAAACGTAATTTAAGAAATGCCACTGCTTGCTTTTTATATATAACTTTGACTATGCATTGATAAAGTATTTACCCCTATAGGTTATGGACATAATGGACATATTTTATTATTATTTATCATGTCCATATATCATATCATAATAAGACATAATATTTAAAGCGTTAAACTACTTTAAATAAAGCCAAGGAATAGCTTTGTATACAGCTAAGATTTACAATAGTCATCCCTGTGAATATTTGAACGCAGATTAATTCAATTTTCCTTCACTAGGGTATGTGTGTACTTGTTATACCTGGATTCTTTATTAAGATAAATGAAAATATGATATCTTAATCGTATCTCAAACACCATACTAAACTTGGATTTTATACAACCTTGGTAGTTGTCTATCAATTGCAGGTACTTTAAACGGGTCGCTCAAGGTCGCAACCAACGAATTGCTTACATTCCATGACAGGAGCTAGTGATAGAGAATTCACGGTGAACTGAAGAATACATTATATTTATATATTCTTCACTCCAGTTCAACAGATCTATGCTTGACTCGCGTACACAAAAGACGCTTAGCTAACAGAGCTAACAACCTTTTAATTCAGCATAGTACGCCCATTTGAAACCTAATAGTTATATTATATGTCGTTTTACCGAGATGACACTGTCGTGGTGAGGTCAGACTCTTCGCCCCGGTGGCCCACAGGCGGGATACGGCTCGGAACATGTCCACAGAGAGGGAAGACCCGTGCCTTTGCTTGTACCCGGTCCAGCTCAGTTCAGTACACGGTCACATCAGCCGGAAGTCACTACTTCTTCTAAAGGTAATTAATAAATGGCAGTTTGTAAACAATTTAAGGCACAGTACCGCCACCTTCCGGGAGGGAGATCAGCAACACCCATGTATCTATCTATACGGCAACAACTCAAACCCATGCACCTCACATTATTTTCCCAACCCAGATTGTTTAATAAATTCAAAACTGTTGTCTAATTTTGTCCTGTGAGCAAACATTTTAAATGTTGCTTGTATTCAATCTACTGTTTTTTCAGCACTGCAACGTTTCTCCATATTCTCTTTATCCGGAACACTGAATAATGACGTGGTCCACAGTTGCCCTTACATTACACATGTTTCAATTCCCATTCTCATGTTTCCATATTATTAAGTCGTTAAGCCCTGTATGTCCTTGTCTCAATCTTGACATTATCTTTTTCTCTTCAAAGACCCGATTCTTTCGTCTTTAATTTAAAGGTGGAGGATTTTAGGAAAGAACCACCCCCTCCACTTTTTTTAACAAAGCTTTCTGGTCTTAATTGACCAGCTCGTAACACCAGAGTGATTGACAATTGGGAGGACCAATAGTCTTGATAATCCACCCAGAAGTAGAAAACCCTTATTCAATAATGCGTTTCACTTGGCGGAAGTCACAAGACAAGGCTCAACTGTGGCACCATCCGAATTCCCTACACATGTATAGCTCATCTCATTCATACATCTTATAAGGGATTAAAATATAAAGAAGAAAGAGAAAGGTACACATAATGCTCACATGGATATGCAACTGTATATGTGATCTATTCACAGTCTATGATTAGTAACTCAAAGAACAATTAATAATCAAGATAATTATTTAGGGGGCGCCATTGCCTTTATGCACTGTTCATTCGACTATATTTAATGTCTGTACAAAAGTAGGATTACCCATCAGCTGATTCAAGTTCCTGTGTGTTTGAGCGTCACGTGGGGGACTGTAATCCGTCCTAAGCCTGGGACTCCCAGTAGGCCTATGTCCCTACAGTGACAGTGTTTCCCTATCCCAATCATTGTTAATTGTACATAGTCATTTAAAAAATATATTAGTAAAACCCGCATATAGAAGTTTACAATATAAAACATTGACACTGAATTATTATTTATATTACCACATGATACCTTTTGATTATCTAGTAAAAATGTAAAACATTGCTTTAAAAAATCTCTTTATTCCTGGATTTAATTTAATGTATATTTCACAGAAACCACAGTTGGAGGTGTATAATTTCTATCGCTAGTTTATTGGCAGTTAAAACATGTATCTTACAATAGCTGGAAAGTCAAAGACAGATGAGTGGCACTATTGTCATCAAAGGCCTCCATAGTCTGGCCTAAATATTTACCATGCAATTGCCCTGTCTCAACAATATGTTATTTGGTGCATTCAGCAATGTGGGACATGCATTAACATAGAAAAAGCATTTTTTTGCAACTGAATCTTGATACTTTGTTTCTATTTTAACACATTGAAAAGTTTTGGACTGAACTTATGTTTTTCACCCTTACATAAAATTGTAAAGATGAAATGTAATATAAAAAAATGCATAATAAACAATTCAAACACTGTGTAGAGTATAGAGTAGATTGTAGAGTGTTTACAGATGAATGTAATTGTTTTCCAATCAGTTGAGAGCTAACATGTGATTACTATGTTGTAGGAATGTTCTGCAAAATAAATGAGTGGCATTAGACACAAGCTGTGAATAATAATATAAACAATAACAATACAGTGTGTCTTACACAAAGCACACCTGAATACTGACATTTGGATATGGGCTTTTTGGAACAAGGTGTTGATACAAGATATCTTATTCACAATAAAAAAAAAGATAAATTCCAAAGGTGAAACAATCTAAATTGGTAAGACATCTAGAGAAGCTCTATTTACATAGGAGTGAATGTCTTCACTATATTAACAAAAGAGTCAAAAAAGAGACAATACAGAACCACGTTGACATTGAAAGGAAGTGACACAGGGACAATTTGCATGAACAAGGGACAGATAGTACTTATAAGATATGTGCATGTATCACAATAAAAGCATGATTTGCCACCCGTAGTGTTGGGCAATGTGGGCACTGGCCATTTGTGTTTGGGAAGATCAGGCTTAGATGATAGGTGTTTAGTTTGACAGATGGGTGTAATGGCATAAAAGCACTTTTGGAGCCAATTAGCCACTTCCCAACATTTTTGTTGCACGCTGGTTGGCCTCATCAATGCGAGTCTTGTTGGAATCAGCCTGAAAACATAAATAGGAATTTAATATTACATTCAAAAAAACTCATTATGTGCTTAATATCTGCCCTGCTGTCGGACAAAGGATCTGTCTGTGTCAGTTTATTATATGAGGACTATACCTTCTCCATGATCCTATCGAGCTGGCGGTTCTGGGTGTCGATCTCCTGACCCATGTCCAAGGCCATGTGGCGCAGGTTACCAATAATTCCTCCCACCTGCTCCAGGTTTTCGTCCATCTCATTCTCCCTGGCATCATCTGTTACCCTGATGACAGACACACAAACCAAGACTTGTGAAGGCAATAAAGAATGAAAATACTTTAAACATTTCAAATTCCAGGATCAGTGCCACAAACTCTCCAAAGTTCTGATCTCCTCACCCTCTATACCCCCTGTAGGCCTGCAGTGCCTCTCCAGAGGGTCCCGGACCCCACAGCACTGGTCTAGACTATTGAAGGCTTTAGCAATATGCAATTCAATGTCTGTAGGTTACTCATTCCACAGTATTGTGAAAAATTATTTTAATTCAGAGAATTTACCTGCGAATAAAGCCTCCACTGATGGCCATCTGCTCTCGCTCGTCCATCACTCGAGCTCCAGGCTGACTGTTCACTACTCCATCCTGGTTAGCTCCCCAGGCCTGGCCTCCACCTTTAATCCTGTCATATATAAATCACCATTAGAAGTGCTTCGTGTCTGCAATGTGTGTGTGTGTGTGTTATATTCCTGTCTGTATAGGTTTATATTTATGTGTGTGTGTGTGTGTGTGTGTGTGTGTGTGCCCGCGTGTGTTTGTGCGTATTAATGTAACCTATTTTTATCTCTGTATATGCTTGTATCTGCTTTGATTTAGTCATAGCTTTTACGTGTCTGCAGTACTATATAACAGTAAATGATCAGTCAAAAGCTAAGCATGACAACAACAAAAGCAATTGGCATGGCAGACATAGTATGTGAGAATTTCATGCATAAGCAATGCTTTTCTAAGGAGATAATTGATCACAAACAGATCAATTTAAGCATTCACAAGTTGCATGTTGCTTGTGTGAGAAAGTCTTAACCACAAGCATACATGCAAAGAGAAACAGAAAACATTTTCACACCAAACAAAATCACCAACACACGCAACGCACAAACACAGGTGTTACCATACAAGTGCAGAGAACATGCCAGGCAAACATGTAACATTGAATATAGGATGAGGGACAACATAGAAAAGGATAGAAAAAATAGCGTAAAAAAGCCAAGTTTAGTGAAGAAGAAACATGAAACCATTGCATAGGTGTCACACTAAGCCCTTCAATTCATCTGGCCGCATAAAACTGAAGAAATGTTTTATAGGCCCATGTTTGAACATTCTTGCTGAGATGAGAACTGAATGAACAAATGTCACCGGTCTCTTAGTGGTCTAAGGAAACAGACAGATGTTTATATGTTTTAGTTGACCAGGTACATATCAAACTACCTAAAAATGATAGAATCATGGTTATTGTGCTCCCATGACCCATGAATCATGGGTAGTCTTGATCAGATGGCATGACATTATGGCAGTATTGCATAACAAGGAAAACTACAGCTTAAGAATAGAATGAAGATGTGCCTTCATAAGAAAAGGCAGTCTGCAGAGAATCTCATTTTACTCATGAGTCATACTCACGGTGTTATATAAAACATCTTGTGTCCAGAATGACATTTGCTCAGTCATTACTCAGTGGTGGTTATGTCATGTCTCATAGTTTGGTTACCAACCAAACTGTGAGACATGACATAACCTCCACCAAATAAGTTTGGTTTTTACCATGGTTTGTATGTCTGTATGTCTGTTAGCATAACGTGTTTTACAAAATTGGGACAAATGATTAGATTTAGGAGGTGTTCTCTGAATCCAGGAGTGGAACTGTACCTCTTGGCAGAGGTCTACGAGTGCTTTTTCAAAGGATTTTGAAGTAAGAAATCGTACGTAATACAAGTAACACTAACTACTGCGATGAACCTTATCATGTTTGCTGAAGGGTTGCTCATGAACCCTAACAGTGCTGGGATGCAAGAGTAAGTTTGATCAGGTTATGGTGATGGATTTGATAGATTTGTACTCTGCTACATTCATCCCCTTCAGTGGATCAACCATGGACTGGGACCTCCCGCAGACTGGGGTTTCTGCTGTAGATGCTCAGGTGCACAGTAGTGATCTGTTTGTCTCACACTGTTGAGGAACTAATAAGACATTTAACAGAGCACCAGGAGGACTAAAATGAGCTTGTGTCATTGCATCTCTGCTGTGAGAAAGAACTGGGCCCTTGAGTTCCTATAACTTGTATTGTATTACACTTCTTTCTTTTATTATAGTGGAAATGTTTAAATAGAGTCTGATATAAATATATGTTCAAAACACTAATTTAACACAAATCTTCTGATTGTATGTGTTCAATTGCAAAATTCGCAACAGTTAGACAATCCTTGGGTGGAAAGCGTAATCAAATACTGTCAACTCTGAAAAGTGGTAAATAAAAAAACAGAAATAGGAGACTTCAACCGAGTCAACTTCTAAGTCCTAGTGTTTTATTTGTATTGATTAAAAATGCTGCATGCAAGAAAACCTGCTAATAAACTTGCTGTATCAACATGTTGTTTACCAACAATAGACATTTCACTAGTGTCTCATTTATAATTATATAAACAGGCCAATTGAATGTTGCTGTGTAATCTGAAACCCAGCCATAGGACATGAAACAGAATAATAGAATACTATTAATGAGTTAAAAATGCTTTCTTTCTGGTTATTTTGAAAGACAAGTTTTGATTCATTACCTTGTTAACAGCCGAAACATGTTAACAAGGTAATACATCTAAACTTGTCTTTCAAACGAACCACAAAAAAACAGTAATATTATTTTGTATATGAGTGCATTATTCTAAAAGAAAACTATTTGATGTGTTTTGCACACATAGGACATGCTGCAGGGGGACAGGGGCATGGACCAGTGGTGAACGCATTGCTTCAGTCAGACTGCTGCTGTGCTGATGCAGCTATACCTGTGGGAAAAAGAATGTCTAATCCAATGAATAATGAAGGGCTTTAGGGAGCACATCCCCAAAGATAAAGCATTTGGCATGTTTTTGTTGATGCATGCATCAAACTTTACCTGCTTATAGTATGTGGCACAAAGATAGAGCTGTGCTTGCATTTAAGGTTTTGTCACTTAAAATGTGATGAAATGTAATGATGTTTTGATCCTTGCGCCAGATCACCTTTGCAATAATACATTATTAATTTGTATTGTTTTTCACCTAGTTAAATAAAAAGTATAGTTAAACAATGCAAACACAACATCTGTCTGTGTGCCTCAGACTCTCATATGTGCATGCTGTGTGCCACCATGCAGGAAGAGGAATATAGATACATGCAGTCAGGCCTCACAGGCTGCACCTACTTGTTACAGGGACATGAACATAGACCACAGAACTGTCCTAGATTGTTCAAATTCTTTTCTGCATCCTTCATGTCCTTATTGATCTGGTCCATTCCCTCCTCGATGCGCTCCAGTTGTTCTGATTACCAACACATTGTCATTTTCCCAGCAAAAGAACGTAAGCACGTGAGAGAGGAGAGAAGAAAGGGTTTTTTGGGTGATGGGGAGGGTTTGGGGTTTGAGGGGACAAAGAAGGAGAGACAAAAAGAGACATTGACTGTGACAAAATAGACATGTGACATCACTATCACCACCAGCACTGGACAGGCAAGAACGTGGGGCTCCTGGCTGGTACCTACTTTTGAATACATGGGCATATCAGACCACAGCATTGTCCTATATCTTTTAAATCTTTCTCGGCCTCCTTCAGGTCTGCGTTGACCTTGTTCATGCCCTCCTCCATGCGATCAAGTTGTTCTGGTGAGGACAAAGCCATGAGAGCAAATGAAATTAATCGGACTAGCTTTCTCTGGGAGGAATCTGCCCTAAAGTACACTACAGTGAGTGCAGAAGCCAAAGCAAGGCCATAGGTGGATATTAAACAATGTGTTTTGCATAAACTTTCTAGTAGGAGCACAGTATCTATTTGCGTATTTGTTTTGTTCTATCTACAATTGGTATTTAACTTGAGGTAGCTCTTATATTTGGAATTTGTGTAACATACTGTATGCATTTGGTCAGATTACATGACAATATCAGAGGAGCGTTCTTATAGATAGGTGGTCAAGATCGAAATCAAAGTGGGGATGAAGCGTAGATGTGCAAAGTCACCCTGTGTACCCAGCACATATGGTCTATAAAAAGCTCCCATTCAAGGTCAAAGGCTCTTTCTCTCAGGTTAATGGTTATCGCATGAGATAGTGCCAGTAATAATCTTCATCATGTGCAAAAGGAACATCTAATCTGTTTGAATATATAGCTTTGTATAACATCTATACTATAAGGTAAAAAGAAAGTAAAAATCTCCCATCAACTTTGCAATTTGGAGTTGGTTCGCATAATTATCAACTGGCAATAACTAGTTAAGCACATATAGGACAAGGGGAAAGAATTAAGTAAGAGAAAATGAAAGTAGAAGTTGTTTTTGTCATGCTTGGGCACTGCCTGAGCAACCATAGCAACAGACTCTACCCTTCGCCTAGAGACTACAGAATATCTCCCCTGATGGTTATCAAAGTACTGGGAAGGAAGACACTGAGCTCATCTTAGTGTGTGACACTTTTGTGTACATGGATAAACATGAAAATTATCACGAAAATATTAAGAAAAATGTCCTGGAAGAACCATGGCAAAGCTCTACTAGCCAAACTATTGGTGTGTATTGTTTTTTACCATTTAATTGTTTGTGTATTGTGACTTATGGTTGGCGATGCTCCCAATGGTTCGTTTTAGAGTTCTGTCTGTCATTTGTTGAATAGAGTTCAATGTTATGTTCTAATTGAACTCTATTCAACAAATTATTAAATAACCTGCCACTATTCTCATGGGGGGAAAAGAGGGAGAAGTCAGAAGGACACTTCTATTGACACTTCTTATTGCCACTTTCTAATTGCCACTTTTTGTACATAATATTCTATATTTTCCTGCCTTAACATGTTTGCACATTTCTTACTTTTTGCACAATTCTGAGTGTTCTATCCATGCCTAATGTGACATGTTAATTTCTCCTGTTGTGAGATTAATAAAGCTAATTTATGGTATATGGCACTAAGCTCCATCCAAAAGTAATTTAAACCTAACAAATGGATGCAGTCCTTTGAGAAAGCCGGGAGCCCAGGTCAGAAGCATTTCTCTGGGGGGCAGGAGAGGCAGTTCCACTGACAATTAGTTCTATTGAACAAGCAACTGAGCACCAGGATTACCCACCAAAAGCAGCATAAACTATCTGAGGTTTCAATTGTAAACAATGTATATCGATTATCTAAATCTATACAGGGTTCTGAATACATTTCGACTACTACTATATTTAACACTACACTAACACTACATTTAACACTACTACGAATGTATAGAAACATAGACTAAATCTAATAACCATGAGTAGACTACATAGTCCTTCTTTGAAAAGTAAACATATAGGAATAATCCATGTATTATGGTGTATAAATAATAGTAGTAACTTTTACATATAGCTAGTAAAATCTATTGTTTTCTAAGTGTAATTTAAAATACATATACATACCTGTTTGTCTCAGAAGCTAAGCAATGAGGTGTAGTACTGTGATGGGAGACCAATAATACCACCGAGCTGGGGCGTATATACGGTCTGTGTAAGCAAGACATTCCACCCACCTTCCTTAGCACGCATTTGTTGCATGAATTTTAGTGGTGGTCAGAGAGGCTGATAGCAGATTGGCTTGCTTGTGTCAGTCTGTCCCATGGCATCTATGGCTTCAGCAGAAGTTTACCAC
>JAPMNZ010940392.1:0-19792 GCA_029875035.1 Pomatoschistus microps | reverse complement strand
CATAGTTTGTTGAAATTCTCTTATTTTGATTATTGAATATTTGGGATCTAGACTTGACAAAAGTATAAAAAATCAATCCTAAAACTAGTACTGAAACTATATATATTTGGACATAAAATGACGTAAGCAGGAACAAGTTTTACATTTCATGCATTACATTTTCGATACATTTTAACTATATCAGAAAAAACTGGCACACTACTATACAAAGCGTGTTATACTTTGAGTAAAAAAAAGATTATTTTGTCCAGAAAGAGCTTTTTTGTTCTTTACATAAATAATTGTCTTGGCATAACAACAATAGCAGCAATTACATCAAAATTACACAGGGAATGTGTCCAAGTTTCACATACTCATAATCAAGATGTCCTCAAGATGAACTATCGTGGCCAAATTGATTGAAATCTTAATTTAAAGCATGTAGTAATCACTGATCAAAATAGTTGCAGCCTGAAGGAAGTCTGCTTTATTATTACAAAAAGTGGTCATTTCTTCCTCACATTGCTCTCTCCTAAAATCCTCAGAAATGTAGCTTCCCACACAGTCACGCATGAACTGTCTGATCAGCATCTGTTTTGTCTATTACCTTAGAGAAATGTGTAACGATTCACTTAGGCTATCTGCAAATCACAATGCAAGCTTTAGTTTTCCTTGTGCATTGGAACATCTGTGAATACAATTAAGACACAATATAAAAAGTCACAACTAGTTTCTTGGCAATTTGTCTTCATTTTCCAAGACATTAAGTCCAACTGGTTTGATGGCAGCATTTATACAAGTGATAGAAAGTGTAATAATAGCTGGCAATTTGTAGCATCCCCATCAATGCAACTATCCAAATACTTCACTGTAAAATCCACATCATTCTAAAATGCTGTAAGAAATCCCACCTGTTTGTTAAGTTACATTTTGTGTGAACCAGTGAAGACTCAGCAACTATAAACAATGAAAATAAATGGTCCAGTGGGGTCGCGCTGCCCACTCCAACTATGTTCCCCTGCCATCTCAGCCATCAGTCACAATGACACCTGCGCCTTCACCTCTATCCATCTTCTTACCATCTCTCCATCGCTTCTGGGTTCACTCGGACGCCACAGCTCCTCTGCTCATCGCTCCCTCTGAATTAAAAGGGAAAGCAATCGCGGGAAGGAAAAGCGCGTTAGGAATAGAGTTGTGCTAAATTGACACACACAGAAAAAAACACAATTCCAAACCAAGACCATTACGCGCACGCTCCGTCTTTTGATTGCACACAAAAAAACTTACTGCGCGCACTCCCGGACAAAGCAGATGAATCTCCATCTCAGCCGAAAACCCACGGGCTCCACACACGGCACTTTTCTTTTTCTTTTTTTTAAGAGAGCAGGGCGATAACTTCCGATCCGTAACTATAACTGCTTTAAATGCCACAGAAATGTCACGGCGCGTCACGGAAACGGGGGAAGCGTGGCCAAAAGCGACAGAGCGCGCACACGCACCACGGGGCTCACACGCGCACAGATCTCGACTCGACGTGGATCAGTTTATGATGCCCACCACCTCTGGCAGTGGGGAGAAAGAGAGAGGGGAAGAGGGGACCGGGAGGGGAGGGGGGATGCTTTGGTTGCCATGGTGACGGAGACATTTAGTCTGGTCGAGAAAGAGAGAGAGAGAGAGAGAGAAAAGAGAGAGAATAGGGGGTGATGAGTGGTAGGGTGTTATGGCTGTGCTCATAATTCAATAACATATATATTGATACAACTATGTTATTGAATCTTATATTATGGTGGCTACACGTGACATCTCACATCCTGTAAGTGTGAAATGAGTATGTTTGCCTCAGTGTGCCCCAGGGCAGCTGTGGCTACAGTATCACCACCGTGTATGGAGTGAATGAATAATGACCCATGTGAAGAGTCTTTGAGTGTCCAGAAAAGCGCTATATAAAACTGATGCATCATTATTATTATTATTTATGTGACAGGTATAGTTTAGGCTCTGCTTTGCATGGTTCTGGGTTGGTTCTGTATAAGTCCTTCTCTGCTTTGGCCTTGAGTCTGTCTGATGATGGCAGAGTTATCAGAGAACTTGTGCAGGACGCAGCTGTCCATGTTGTGTTTTAGGTCAGGAGGGTAGAGGATGAAGAGTGACAGCGCCAGAACAGTCCCCTGGGGAGAACCCACAGTCAGGAGGTCAGACACACATTCCCTAACTAGGGGCTGGTTCCAAGTCCAGGATCCACTCAGTCAGGTCACAGTCCACACCAGTCCTCCAGTGTTTTCAACAGGTGTGACGAGAGCCATCGGCCTCAAGCAGGGGGCAATATGGAGATATAAAAAGGTAGTTTTTTTAAAATAAACTTATATTCACATGTTTTAGAATGCCTCATATACTTACGAAAAACACTTTGCCTACTTATTAATTACATAATCAAAGAGAGGCGAGACAGAGGGGAGAGGAAGAACAGGGGGGAAAGGAGAGAGAAAATGGATGAAGCGAGCAGGGAGTGATTAAACACTTAAGAGATATCATATTTACAGTGCGATTGTGAAGTAGCCAAACTAATGCATGTCTCCCTGAACGTGGTATTGTTTCATTCTGTCCCGGTCCTATACATAATCCATTAATTTTTCAAATCAAATTAATATTTGATAACCAACTACAAGTCAAAACAAATCAATATTATCATGATAATAGACATGTATGAACTACAAAAACAGTAAGTAATAGTCCAATTGAATGCAAATCAAAAGTTACTAACTACATGCACATAATCAGGATCCTGCTAACTACATCTGCACATGAGCGGCCCCTTTGAGAAAACCGAGGGGAGAAAAGAGGGATGACTTTAAACGCTAATTATGTTTTTTAACGGTTCAATTAAATGGACACAGAGGAAGAGCAATTACTTTGACGAGGCAAATACAAACGATACAGAGGACAACATTAATAAGCTGGTTTTAAAAGACACAAAACTAATTAATTCAACTCCCAAAAAAATGCAGGGGCACACCCCACAAACGCAAAAAAAAAAGGATGCAAGTGAAGACAGCCGCAGCAAGTGGAGATAATTTGATTTCCATTTCGTTTGTGTGTTGGTTGCTCCAGGGGATAGGAAAAAAGACCAATACACCAAGGTAGTAGTAGCCTGTATTATTCAACAAAAACAGTTTTAATATGACTATCTTAGTTCCAATAAGTTATGTAAATGGGAAAACCTTTTGGGCTTTTTTGCTTCCCAGCCAATTACCCAATCAGGAAGTAGAATAGGTGCCACTGCTTCTAATTGCCATGTGCTAAACTAAAACCTGGCTGCAATGTGCCACTTTTGATAGTTTTCCCTCAATAGGTCGACATAATTCATGTAAACACATCAAATTTACCTTTTAATTGCTTCTTAATGCATATCATCTGCTTGGAATGTTCAAAATACAGACACTAAAAAGCATGTTTTATTGTTGAACTTCCCCTTTTTTTGTACAAAGGAAAGTATTAGATTTCTTGCTGGAGTGGCAACAATGTGAAGAACCCATGTCACCAGGCGGCGATAAGGGACAAGTCAAGTGCCTTATCTGAAGAAACCTGTAGTTACGGTGTCAAGCAGTGCAGCAGTGACTGATTTTGAAAATATGAGGAAACAAATACTCCCACACTATGGGAAAGGAGAGGATGGAAACTGTAGGAAGGGCACATGTATTGGGCATTAGGGAGTCGTAACCCAGATTGTCTCCCAAAACAATAATGAATATTACTAATAAACCCAAGACACTGGATTGGGCTGGACTTAATGAGAAACAACATCAATGTCTGATTTTCTCATTAAAAAATAAAGTTTTTTCACAATCTACCCCATCCTGTTTCATTTTACATTTAATATTTTGTCTCATTAGTGAGGTTGTTCGGCTACATTAGTTCTCAAGGTGGGTGAACATTATGGTTTTGCAAGTTTAATAAAAACACGATTGTAAATATAGGCTACATACAGTTCTGCTCATTAGTTTACACACTCTGACAGATTGCATGTATACACAGCCACTTTTCAGAGACTGAAACACAACACAAAAACTTGTTTGGTTGATATAATACATCCTTGGGTTGAGCGAAGCACTTTCATCAAACTGTTTAATGCCTTAAATCACAACTTCAAATACGCATGACAGAGATCAAAGGTTCACAAATCCTGGTGATCTGGGCTCACAAGTCATTACAAACTGGTTGGAATGGCAACTAAAGGTAACCATCAAAGACAAATAATGGCTTCTCACAGCCACAAACCAAGAGTGGAAATGTCAAATGTCAAACTCCTGAAAGGATTTCCAATTATTAAGTAGCATGGATGAACGGGGCAACTACGATAGATTTTTATACCTTATTATAAATAAAATGTCTTTGAAAAAACAACAACACATCATTACATTTGTTCCAAAATGTGAACCCAACAGGTAATCGACTGTTCAATAAAAAAATAAATCATAGGCCCCTTATATATATTTGGTTTTAAAATGCATACAGCACTTTTCAGGACACTCGAAGACACTTCACATGTCATTATTCATTCACTCCATACACAGTGGTGATAAACTACAATTGTAGCCACAGCTGCCCTGGAGCACACTGACAGAAGTGAGGCAACCAATGTGTGCCATCGGCCCCTCCAACCACAACCTAACAGTCATTCACACACACCATACTCAATCTAGGCAATGTGGGTGAAATGTCTTGCCTAAGGACACAACAGCACTTTACAGCCGCAGCCGTTCCACTGTGGCACCTGGTGTTCCCAGAGGTCTCCCATCACAGTACTAACCAGGCCCTAGTCAGCGCAGCTTCATAGGTCTAACGGGATCTGGCTTTCGCATGAAAGGATGGCCACACTTAAGTTTTGGTTCAACCCAAACAGTGAACTCATTTTGTTCAGCGATCTTGCAGAATCGAACATCCAAAGGCATGTCAACAAGATTTATTTGTCAAATTACCTTCATATTCAAATACATTGATAAAAAATATTCAAATCAATCTAAATGATCACTAATTACCTACACTACACTATTCATACATAGTGAAATGTGTATATTTGTAGTCATCTTTTATTACTTATGTTGTTTATTTAAAAACAATATATAGTCACATAGCAACCACTTAATTATGTATGTACAGATCATGTCCCAAAGTCTTTGAGCGTCCTCCCTCTGGTCACTGAAGAACACATCGTGACCACACACTCGAGCCGCTCTCCTCAGTCTCTTCAAAACCACTGTCTTTTTCTTCCCCATCATCATCCTCTTCATCGTCTGCGATAGCAAAGCAAAGGAATATTTGTCAAAAGCTGGACAAAAACAACCATTGATGTGAAGTGTATCTGTACCATCAGTCTCCTCATCCTCTGTGCCTCCCTCCGACTCCAGCAACGAATCCAGGCCCTGGTTTCTCCTCACAGTCACATCCCCTCTGCAGACGTCATACAGTTCATTACAGGCTTATTGCAACCACATTATTTTGTTTCATGGTACGATGATGCAATCTCTTTTGCAGTGAATTAAAATTATTGAGAAATCTCTTTTGTGTCTCTTTGTGTGTCTAACTGAGGTAAATATGTTTGGATCAAATACAGTTTTATGATTTGTTAAAGAAGCTTCACTCACAGTGCATATCCAGAAGCAATAACACTAGAAAGAACAGAAAGAGCTGCTACAGTAACAAACGGATCACATTTAATAGTTTGTAAAATAACAGGGTTTTCAACTATTGTCTGAACAGAGGCCTGATATTTCACGCTCTGCTATTATCCATTTCAACAATTTACCCTTTGTGATAACATTTTGAACTGGGATGAATGTTGCAGGCAAAGTTAGCCTAATCTGTACTCAACGTTTCAAGACATTTGACCAAACCTGTATCACGTCAGATCTCAGAGGCTACTGTTCCTGATGGCTCATATTGGCTCATATTGTGTACGGACTGAACTAATAATTTAATGTGAAGCAACTTTATCAGCAACTTTGTCATAACTTTATATTTATGACAAAATCTAAACAATTTTGACAGTTTTTAGCATCAACATTTTCAAGTAAGACCTACTCATGAACAAATAGCCACAAAAAGGTCTACTGTCAATACCGCAGTTCTTTGTTCTTCTGACTGATAATGCTTCTGGATATGCAGCTTCTTTGTTTTCCTTTTTTGATGTTGTTCTTGTATGTATTTGACCAGACTTCCATTAACACTGATAATAATTTGAATTTCCCCATGTGGGATAGGTATGTTATCTATGTATGTATGTATGTATAATCCATCTGTACGTGGAAGTGAAAAGCCCATGTGAATACTCCCCTGCAGCACCGTGCTTTATGCAAACAGCAGTTATATTTATTGCCGAGTTTTGAGTGTTGGCTTCTGACAGCAGCAGTGCTTACTTCTGCCTTCCAGACGAGGAGAGCTGCTCCCAAACGACAAGGTCTCGACCCCCGGTGACCCAGCGATGGTCTCCGCTGCCCGTGGTCCAGGAGGCCAGGCAGAGCAGTCTGGGAGCGTCCGGCCAAGTGAGGGAGGTCAGGTACCGACACTGAGGCAGGGAGAATACTGAAAGCAAATGGATCAAAGGGCATTATGCTCATTTTCATCGGCACCAAAAGCACAAAAGAAATTGATTATTATACATTGTTAGACTGTAATTGATAGAGTAATACAGTGCTAGAGACTTTAAGGTGTGGGAAGATCTCCTAGGTAACAGATGCTGAAATTATTTAAATGAAGTCTCTAAACTAAACTGATACGTGTATCATTGGACTGATTTTTCAGTGTCCTGTTTGTATTAGCAAATGTATTGTATGTCATCAAAACCCATAAGCTGTATATAGTTTTAAAGCTTATGTTCTCATTTACATTTAAGCGCAAGCAATACCAGATGTTACACTAAAAAGTATATAAACAATATAAAACATAATATGGGCATAGAATTTAACCTCGTTTTTCGCTTTCCTTGTTGGAATTTATCAAATAAATATCCCCTAAAAATGCAACTACTCTAAAGCGACTTACATGTTTTTTTCCTTCTTTATTATGCATTTTTGGCTGGTGCGCCTCATACTCAGAAAAAATACGGTAACAACATGAGGGATGTTGTGCCGGTTTGTGTTTAATTGAGCTGTATATTTTTGTTGACTGATAATTTGACTGGCAAAAAAAAGCAGGAAGTTGTAACAGGGGTCAGATGAGCAAAGCAAAATAAACGTTTATTTATTTATTTTTAGAGGATAAGCCCCTTGAGACGAATCATCTTGTTTTCAAGGGAACGTAAATGACGTATGTATCACTTGAGTCAAGGGAAGACAACCATAACAGTCAAAAGCTGTGAAATGCCTGATTGCTGCCTTCTTTTAACGTTTGCCACGAAAACTGTAGAAACAACAATCCAACTTCCACTTGAAATGAGGAAATATTTGTTGCAGAGTTCGAAATTCAAATCAAAATTATTCAAATTATACTGAAGATAAAATACACTTTAATTCTTTCCTTCCTGATTATCTTTGATCTTGTTTGTAGTGCACACATTAGCTGCAGCTCACAGTTCAGCGTGCTCTCTCCGTTCGTCACATCGTAGCAGGAGCCAATTAGGAGTCCTCCCGTCTGGTGCACACAATCTGTTACCCCGGCGACGCTGCTGTGATTGGTCATCTTGGACATCACTCCTGGGATAATTGGACAGATGTTACTTAGCTTCATGCATTATGCAAATTGTTGGGTACATGTGACACAAAGTGAAAAAAAAAACATTCGAATTGAGCTGGAGGGCAGGTCAAAATTCTTTAATAGCGGTTTAATTGTTGAGATAATTGGCCATGGTTTGTTGCTGGCATCTTTCTCACTAAACATTCTCCCATGATTAAAGTCGTACAGTCTTTAATGATACCATGGCAATAACAGTGAGGTTAAAGTTCAAACACACAGGCAGAAGTCAATGAAACTTGGACTTAAAATGGTCACGCTCATCATTACCATATCTATGAATATGACCATACAATACTTTCATGCTTACGTTTTTTTGCCACTTTTATAGAAAACCTGCCACGCACACACTGAATGAAATAACACCTTTTACAATGCCAGGTCGTCCAGGCTAATTACATTTCCTTTGAAGCCAGAGGATTGCGGTGTGGATTCAAGCTAAAATGTGTATTATTCCTGCGTTCCAGTTCTAGTATATGATGATAATGATGATGATATGATTATTTTTGTTGATATTACGTTGAGAAAAAGTAACAAAGGTTGAGATAAAAGATCACTTCTTATTTCTCTAATTTCATTTCATTGTATGACCTTTCTTTATCCCGGAATCCCATTGATATTCTAGAATCTCTCCTGATTCCACACAGTTAGAGGTTTGGTGAAACTGGAGAATCTGGAGGAAACTCATGAGACGTGGGGAGAACAACAGAAGGTTCCTGCTAGGTTCCGTGTCACCTGGGAGTCAAACCCAGGAGCTTCTTGCTAAAACACGAGAGCTCAACACTATGCCACGAGGGCCCTTGTTGGGGCAGTAATACTCGAACGATTCTTGTTATTTAGCATCTGTACCACTTCCTGAATTAACAAATCTTGTTCCGATATTCCTACTGTTCTTGTGATGCGAGTTGCAACCCTGGAATGTCCCCAGTCTGCGACTACACTACAAAACACCACAACACATTATTAACTAGGATGTATATGTTTGAGGCCTCACCTGTTCTCCAGTGCAGGACCTTGAGCCAAGCCTGACCATATGCCAGGTACACAGTGTCTCCGCGGGGGCTGAGGGACAGTCTGCCCCCTGGCTCGGCCCTGCAGCCCGTCAGACCTCCGCTCCACTGCTTCAGGCGCCTCAGGGGGTCCCGCTCTGAGCACCGGTTCTCCCACACACACACCCCTCCCTCCACAGACCCAGTGAACACCAGCGGACCCTGAGACTGAAGCAGACACGCACACACGGTTGTCATGGAGATCATAGTCTTTATGTGTACATGGAAAAGAAAGTAGTGTCCGAAGAGCACTGTACTAGAAGCAATTTTCCACTGATCTCAATAGAAAAATGTATTCAACATGAGTGAGGTGACAGCAGACAATTTGAATTCTGTTGTGGTAAAGAAGTAGAGACTGGGCACAACTTAGTAGTAATACATAACAAACTAATAATACATTTCATCTGTTTCATAGTAATATGATGGATTCAAAACATTCATAGCAGACAATCAACAAATCTAGGACCAAACCCAGAATGCTACCTGAATTAGATCTGGACTGAACCAGTTCTAGTGGAATCAAATCAGGCCAAGGGTGAATGCACAGCAGACTCCATGGATAGTCTTTTATTCACAATATTGACACAATCCTTTGGGGTTCTGAATTTACAGCTTTAGGTTTTTTGACTGTTAAAAAAACGTTGGGAAAATGTATAAAGTTTGCTTAAAGAAAAATACAATTTCATGCTCAGAGAAGCAAGAACAAGCCTGCTCTGTTGGCAAAGTCAGTCAAAATTATACTCAATAAATATATAATAGTTTATACTGAATTCAGAGGCTACATATTTGTCTTTTTGTGTGTGTGACCCGCTTTTTTATGAAAGTTAGTGCATGATAAAGTGATATTTGTAAAGCATATAAATACAATTTTGAGAAAGTATATTTTTCCAAAGGTGCTTATGAAATATTCACAATTATCACATGAGTATATTAACCATCCCAACATGGCCCGTACATGGCCATAGCGTCCTCAGTAGCAGTAATGCGCTCACCTGGATGGAGGTGACAGTGTCTTCGTGCGCGTTGATCGACTGGCAGTTCTCAAACGTGGCCCAGCTCCAGGCCTGGACTTTACCAGCATCTGACGTGACAGAGTGAGAGGTTAACCGGAGCCGACAGCCGCCTAGCGCTCATTACGGCTGATCACAGAGGACCCAGCTGTGTGTGTGTGTGCGAGTGTGTGAGTATGTGTGTGTATGTGTGTGTGTGTGTGTGTGTGTGTGTGTGTGTGAGTGTGTGTGCGTGTGTGTGTGAGTGTGTAAGTGTGAGTGAGCCTGACTGAAGCCATTCAACTCAGCTCTGCCAGTCGAGCTGATAGAGCTGTTCTACGACCTATCACCACTATCAGAGCTGTATTTTAGACACTTACATAGTCCTACTGGAGATGGGCGAGCGATTTTAGACCCTCTAACATCAAGGTAAGACTGGGCAATATTTTCACACTCAAATGACAGCATTTCTGCCCCTCAAAATGACTTTCAGTTATGTGTTCATCATCATAAACTAAACGCTGCTACAGCCAAATTAGTCCTCTAAAGAATTCTGCTCTGATGATTACAACTTACCATGACACCAAAGCAATTTCAACACAAAACATTTTTAAATCATTTTCAACATGCTCTTATCATCAGCACATAAACCTGTCACAACAAAATGGATGACACTGATTGAACCAAACATCAACGACTGTGCACAAATCACAATTGACGTTTACAAAATGGAATCTTACTGGTTAATTTGGAGATGGGCATCTTCAATCATCTTTGACAAGGTGGGACAAATGTCAATTCATTGCCAAGTCGATTCAACGCTAACATTTTTAATTGGTAAAATCTACTTCTCTAGGTGCACTATGTAACTTTTCGGGTCGAGCTTTTTTGTTGGGGTCCATATTAAAGTTGTTTTACCTGGAATGTTCCACAGTATGACATTTGATATTCCATCTAGAATGGAGACAAGCGACTTTGCCATGTTAAGTAAGTAAGTAAGTAAGTAAGTAAGTAAGTAATGTTTATTTATATACCGCCTCTCACAGACCAGAGTCACAAAGCAGTTTACAATTGTTATTTTGTGGGCATTTGTCCTCTCACTCCACACAGAGATGGGAGCAGGGTGTTGTAATTCATATCTGTGAGGAGGCCAACCCGAGCCCCAAGTAAGAAACATTGGTGATATCGTTAACATCATACTGAGGTACATTCCAATAACATTCCAAGAAAATGTATCAATCTTCATGGCAAAACTTAGATGCATTGCAGCACGGTCGCATAGGTCTTTACAAACGAACTAGGCCTGGATTGTCGCCACAGGGGTGTGAAGATGGCCCGCGGTCACATTAGCTTGTTATCGCAAATGTGCCAGAGCAACTGTGCTGTAGTACCACGCTCGGTCCAGCTGGTTGCGCAAACACAAACTTCAGCGACTATCTCGTTGTCATAGTTACATTTCCGTTTCTCCTCCTGTTTACATTCTGCCACTGGGCGCCAACAGCTCGAGCACGAATCACGTTTTTTGTATCAGAGCAATGTGTAAAACTGTGAGATGTGTCTTTCCCCAAAGTGCAGCAGCTCACTGGGACACGTGTGTGTCTGCGTGTGCGCTTTGGAATAAAGAGCTTAAGCGCTGAGAAATGAATGAATGAGAATGAAAGACTGAAAAGTGTGGCGTACGAGCAGAGCGACAGGAGCCAGGCAGGATACAAGTGCGTGTGTTGGTGTTGGCGATTAAATAAAGACTGATTTTTCAACGTCTGAAGTGTTATAGCAAAAGCACCCCACTGTATTTTTTCCCATAGAAAACGCTTCCCTTTGGCTCTAGCTCAGGTGAGTCCAGTTTAACCTGAAGATTTGAGGAAATGGGTGGAGTCATCTTTGCTCCTGCTCAGTTTGGAACTGTTGGAAGTAAAACCTGCAAACACATGGCCCTTTCTGGAACCGGTTTGAGACCCCTGCTCTAGAGCGACACACTCCCCTTGACCACGATCCGGGGACTTTTATGAAAGATTTAACACAAGCGGTAAAATGTATAATATTATAAACAGTCATCATGAAGTCTGGTGGACTAGGGTGCACTGTTCGGTGCTTTACCGCCTTCAGAAATTAAGAATAATTTACCCCCCGTGACCCACAAATATTCCCAAGTGAACCAGAGTTTGCTTTCTTTGTACAAGTCAAGGCACCCAACTGTCCATTTTTTCAGGGCTAGATTTGTCCTAGGTTGTTTTTTTTACCTGATCCAGTAACGATGTAGCCGTCTCCCTCTGGCACAAAGCACAGCGCAGTCACAGCATTGAACGTGTAAATAGATTTAACAGACTGGCCTGAAGGTACAAGGAGAAAAAATATTTCATTTACAGGTCACGAACAGCACAGGTAAACACAGTGTAACTAAAAATACAGAGTAATTATTATGCATCCACTGTATGCAACCTTGAGGCACTGTCGTCCTCAAGAGATAAATGTACATTATTAATATAAGGTTGTAGGTAAACATACCAATACTAAGCGCCCAGATCTTCACATTACAATCTGCAGAGCCACTTAAAATAAACCTCTCTTTGTCGGGCAGAGACAGGGACCAGGCTGACAGAAGGAAAACATAATAACAAAGAAGAAAAAACATCAAAAGGATGACAACATATTGGGAACACAGTGAATTTGCAGAATACAAGCTTTGAAAAACACCAGGCTAAAAATGATCTTCTCTGCATTTACTGGTTAAGGGTACGTTTGAACATTTATCATAATGTGATGTAAACTGACATAACATTATCAGTTCACGGGGAGCTCTGGAATCTACAAAACATTACGTTTCATTGACACTTTACACTCAACATTGTTTGGTATAGACATTTTATAACACTTAGATATACTTATTTACTGTGGCAAGTTTAAGTTTAAGTAGCGCATTTAATTTACTTTGTAAATTAATGTTTGCACAATACTCATTATACAAATCTATCTCACAGCTTTAACATTTAGCATTTAGAAAGTGGAGAAATCTCATACATTCAGTATACACACACATACAGGAGATCCGCAGCAGGACCAGTGTGCACAGATATTACTCATTATTCAGGAAGTTTTAATACAACATAAACTTCCATATATTATTCATTTATCAAAATAATAATAATAATAATAATGTAATGCAACAAAGTTACTTTCTTATAGTATATCTATCTTAGTTAAATTGTAATGTGTACACTGCACACTGTACAGGGTATGTGTACCGTAATTAGACCTGTGTTCTGTTTAATGTAATAAGGATAAGATCATAAGAGTGAGAGGATGTGCTGCAGGGGTAGTATACAAGTATAAAGTCTCACCCAGTCTCTTGCAGTACTCAGGAGGGGGGGCGCAGAGGCAGGTGACCCCCCCTGTGTGACCGCCGAGGTTCTTCTGCTCTGTTGCCGTGGGAACGTGCCACACCTTTACAGTGGTGTCTCGACTTAAAAAAAAAAAGAAAAGAGAAGAGGGAAAAAGGTACAGTTGGATCTGCAATAACCACATATCAACACAACATATCAACACAACATATGAACACTACACATGAACACTACACATGAACACGACATATGGACACAAAGACACAACCTGGCTTCTCGCTCCTACACAATAGTGGCGCAGTATCCAACAGCAGGTGTTTTCCTGTTATTTTCTGAAAGTTACATCCTATTGTTTAAAATGCATGTTTGTAATCACAATTATGGTGATGAAATCAGTTCTCACTTTTGAGGACACTATTTGAAACATAGTACAAAAGTATGGGTTTGATCTAGATTTACTTCAGGCTTAAAAGATCATTTTCCACTTAATCAAGCCTATGAAGAGAATATTCAGCATGAACAACCACACTCCATTCATATTATTTGTGTGTGAAAAAGGTTTTGGCCTTTGACTTATCTTTAATTTACCATGAGATTAAGATGGGTTATATTTCATCCCCGCTGACCGCCGGAGGCAGCGCTCTAAGCACTGAGAGATCTGTGTATGTAGACGCCGCTGTTCTACACAACCCTCGTTCTGCCTCCATTCTGTGAGATGATGATGGGCTTAATAGAGTAATTCAACTTTAAACTTTTTCACTGAATAGCATTTTGGTTTTCTACTTGCTCAAGGGTTTTCAAATAGCTATTCTAATTATACATAAAACATAATATGTGTAAGCCCAACAACTCTATAAACCAGTGATTTAAGAGGGATTTAGTCCAAACCACCACAGAACAAACAACAGTTAAACAAACACAGACTTACAGCAGAAAAGAGATACATTCAGAGATGTCTTTAATGTACACATCCATTATGCAAATTAGGACATGCAGCAGTACCTTCCAGAAATGACTAGATTGTCAACAGCAACCACACAGGTGATAATGTCGTTGTGGCCGTCCAGCAGCCTCAAGCGAAACTTTGCCTTTTCCCACGATGCTTTGAGCGATGTAAAATCAGCTTCTGTAAAAATGAATGATTTGTGCAATTAGCAATGTTGACTCATCAGAGCTCAGACTTGTTAATCTACAGTTGTTCAATATGGATTAGTCTGCTGCTGTGGCGCACAGAGCCAATTAAACTGCAAGGAAGCAAAACACAGGTCCCGTCTTCAGGGAGGCAAATAGTGGCTGTTAGTTTGAACGCTGGCAGCAACTAAGCTTGTCAAGTCTCCTCAGGGCATACATGAATAATCTGATTTTAGATGCTAATAGCAAATTAGGGCATTCAGTGAGGCCGCATTGCATTTCAAACTGTCGACAATGGTGTTAGCCTGGCCTGTCACAACAACAAATCTTGAAGTAGGGTAGTCTAAAGTATGAGCCCAGAATAGAACGTCTATCAATATTTATCAGCACCATCTTGAAGAGTCAAGCGTATACAGTATTGTTACAGAAAAATGTGATGTCAACATAAATATTAAGAGCCATTTTAAGCCACTGATTCTAGGCACTCTTGTCTATTTGTATGGTACTATGGAACTAAATATGCTAGAGCAGGTGTCTCTAACCTTTTTTACCCAGAGAGCTACTTTCCCGGGACGATAAAGGGAGAGAGCTACTCTTTTAAGCGGCCCTGGGAGGAATTTGGTGATATATCGGTGTGAATAAGCCTGATATTGGATACAGTCATTATTAATCCTTGCATATTTGATGCCAGTGGACAAAGTAAGTGCATTTACAATAATAAATAATGGTAGTGAATAATACAATCTGAATTATTAAGTATATTATTTAATTTGTTCATTTCTAAATCCTTTGGCGAGCTACCTGGAAGAGGGTGGCGAGCTACTGGTGGCTCCCGAGCTACAGGTTGGACACCCCTGTGCTAGAGGTTGATTTTATATAATGAAGTTTACAAACAGCCATAATGACCTATATCCATGTGAACAAAAGAACGTTATCACAGTTACAGCTCAACACAGTGCCTGTTTCGCACCATGCTGAGACCAAGTGTGAGTGGGTCTATTATGACAAATAATGTATATATTCTGTTGCTATTACTGATCCCTCGTGTCTGTCTGCAACATAACTCAAGAGGTTATGGGCAGGTTAAAAACAAATCATTAAACCTACAGAACAAGAAACAAATTAATGCAATTTAGACGCTGGGATCCAGGACTTTCCTAAAGGAATGAAACTAAAGCTTTTGGTGGAGGTCTGCATGTTACAAATGCTCTTTTGGAAAGTTGGGTCTCTCAGCTCATGAAAATCCCACCTTGATGTGTGTGGTCAGACGCTGTAGAACTCGCCATGGCTCCATCCTCTTCACTCCGCTGTCCTGTGGCCTCTGCGCCTCGTGCCTCCTTCTGTGGGGCCCTCGCAGCAGGACTTTGTTCTGCTTTAGACTGAACCTCTGCTTTCAGAATCTTGGAGGCGGGAGATATTTGTGATGGAACAGCCTCAGGGACATCCTCCCTGTGAACAAAGTAGAATGAAGGGATTCAAGACGAAATGTCACTTTTCTGCATCGGCTCAGTAGAATACTCCTCATGAAAAAACTAAGGGTCAACTTACGACTGGACTACCTCAAATATTTATATAGCTCAAATACATGTTTTTTTTAAATGTACGACCAAAGAAAAGGGGAATTGTGTTGAAGTAAATTTAGTATCGATGGGAGAAGCACATGAAGAGCACAAACCTCTGCCAAGAGGCGCAGTATCAATAAAAAAAAATAAAAAAAAGTTATGTGATCTGGTTCTTCTACAAAATCCTATCATTTGTTGTTTATCCCATTTCTGCAGTTTCTAATATATGCTGACATCAGACAGACCCTGGTAAGAATATATCCTCTGATCAGAAGTCAAAATGAGAGGTAATTCAAAGATATTGTAGAAGTCTCAATGTCAATGGGAGACGATGGCTAGCAGTCGGTCATCTACCCTGGTAGGATTCCCTGATGCCCCATGGTCCTGCCCCTCCATGACTTTCCTCTGTGGAGTATCAATGGTCGTTTAACGTTTTCTATACCATTTAGATGGACTGATGAATGCATTAACCCTTTAGGCTCCCTTTAGAAAAGGATTGAGAAATAGACAATAGGTGACACCGTGTAACTTAAAGGTATATGGAAGGATTTTCTTCTTCCAGAGCGATCATCTGGACTATTGGTCCTCCTATATATATGTATTACGCATGAACGTACCCGGGGCCCAGAATTTGGTGCTAATATATATATATATATATATATAAAATGTAAGAAAGATTCAGGGAGATGTTTGTGGGAAGCTGTATAAAAAGTAACCTGGATTTTGTGTAGCAATTCCAACAATATTCAAAATGACACATAACATTGCAGTGTTGTACAGTACTGTATAGTACTCTGTCTGCTCCAACCAAGTCAATATTGTTCAAAAGTCCATTGACTTCTGTAAATCAACTTACGATGTTAAACTAATATATGACAGAAGAGATATATCAAGCCTTTAATTGTTCTAATGTTGATAATTTGCACAATGTTTGTAAAGATCCCAAATAAAAACATCTGAGATAATTTTGTCTTACTGTCCCTTTTCAAAATAATACAAAAAATATACCTAACAAAGGTCTTGCATATTTCACATTGCATGTAGTCAGTCTACATCATAGAGGAATTACAGAATCAATGAACCCCCGGATGACTGGAATCAACTACAAAATGAGCTATGCATTCGAGAGATGGTCTTTCTGAACATTTTAAAACTATGTTTCTTGTTGACAGACTTATATAAACTAGTGTATGATAAACTGTTCTCTGTCTGTCAGACACTTTATGTAAAGACATGTTGATGTATTGATCCTTGTGTGCTGTTTAAATCTAATTTAAAAAAAAAAATCATTTTTAGTATGTAGCTAAAATGTTATATGTATATTGTTATTTGTAGAATGTAGTCCTTACTGATCAGTAGACGAGTGGGTACTAAATTAAAAATACAATTAGCAGTATCCTCAAGATTGACCATTGTCCCATCAAGTTGCTAGGAAGACTATAGTATATTTATTGAAATTAAGCAAGGCTGCTTTGGTCTTTTTAGATCTACAACGGTTTCATTCTTTGATTTGACTTTGCATCATATGTTCTCTTTAAAACTGTACAGAATTGTATTTATTTTGTCCAATTATTAAAAAGGAAATAAAATATAGTAAGGGCAGTCAGGATATTTTGAGGAAAACATTTATGAAAATTACATAACTTTTTTCTTTTCTGTTCGACTGACACCATTTGACCTGCGGCACACTGGGACAGACATACAAAGCAGATCAAAGGGCTCAAAGTGAGCGTTGCTTTTGAAGAATTATGTTTCTGTCTGTGTCTCTCTCTCTCTTCCTTACACTTGTCTTTTCATCTTCTCCTTTTTCCCAGTTCTGTCGCTCCCTGGAGTTTGCTGCGGGCCTGAAAGCTGCAGCTGAAGCTCAGCCAATCTGGAACGCAGCTCCGCCTTCCTGGAGATCTGAGGAGCAGAACACACCAGACTTACAACCAATAGACTTAATCCACGGCTTGTTTATTAGCAGCCAACATGTTGAGTCTGCTGTCTCTGTGCATTTAACTCAAAATTAGAGATGCAGGATTGGTGAGAGAAAACATGGCAACATTTAAAAGGAGATTTTAAGATCCAGTTCATTTAAACTCTCAAATACATTAGATTGACAATAATCTGTGCACTTATTTATACTGAAATTTTATTTTTAACCAATGCAAATTTATATCATCATCATCATCTCTAAATAAAGTTGAAAATCATATAGTGTCTATATAATGCAGTTAACAATGTAACAGACTTTCAGGACCAAGAATAACAGCAGTGAACTAAGAAAAAGATCAAGCATTTTAGTAAATGAAAGGGAATGTGAAGTGAACGTGTAAAAGTATTAGATGGGTTCCAAAGTATCATGATGTGACATGTATAGAGCTGTAAAAACTTTTGCTTTTGATAATTGATGAAGGTCGTTTATGGCCAGTCAGGGCATTTCTTTATATTGAACCTTTATTTAAATCAGGTCCCACAACATTTTACCCAAAAAGAGATGGTGCAAGACTGTTTCATCCTTAAAATGAGACATTGACATATTTCCTGTTGCATTGTTTTTGCGATTTGTTTAGGGGGGGGGGAAACCTAAATTAGTTTATTACAGCCCTGCTTAACAGTACTAACAATGTACAGCAAGCCATTTAAATGTTCTGGCTTGGAAATTAGGTACCAAGCTTTCTAACCACACGTATCTAGTAAAATGCAACTTAATCACTCCCAAAATCCTTTGAAACGTGGAAAACCGAAAAATGTTTCTAAACTTTATCAAGTAAAATCCGGCTAATAACAAAGCGTAGCAGCTGCAACACATGAGCAATCAGAGCCACAGGGGCAGCAGGTAAAACCAATGTACAGTCTATGGACCAAACTCCTGTGCTTTTGGTGCGTTTAGTGACGTTTTACAGGAAAAACAAATGCTAATCTAACTTGTTTTCAACACGAGTAATCACGCTGCAGACCTTATAGTATCGTGAAAAGTAAATGAAACGCAATCTGTACCTTGAATCTCTCTTCTGGCGATAGACTGATTTTAATTTCCAAATTTTCAATCTGTCTCAGCTTTTTCTGCAGTTTTCTGACTTCCCCCATTGAAACTTTGGTCCGTTGTTGCTCAATTTAGCGTTAATACATGCAGGGGTTGTTGAGCCTTGATTTTTTTTGTGCTTTCTCAATTACAAAAAAGCACTCGTACAATGCAATTTAAAACATAAGCTCTGCCAACAACGTCAAAAGAGACATAACTTTACGTGTAAGTGATAGAAATATAATTGAATCCTGATCGTAAGCTGCAGAGAAGTACCAGTGTTGTTAATGTTTATAAGACGTGTCGCCGGATGTTGACGACTTTACATGTAGCTAGTATTCATGTTCTTACAGCGCCTCTTACTGGACATTAGCGGAAATACAAATTCAGGCTCGCAGTCAATGGTAAACTCATAAAAAATAATAACAAAATGATCATAATTATATTTATTATAACAAAATAATCTGTTTCACAGTCCATAGCATAGATTAAATAAAAAAACGTGTTTCTTTAGATCTGTTTTTTCAGTGAAAAAGAGACCAGGCCTCACTCAGGCGATCAGCACTCATATGTAAAATATGTTTTCTCATGAAGATAAAGACAGCATGTTTGGTTTGATTGCAAAATGTTACAGTATGTAATATGCACTCTTAGTAATTACAATTACAATCACAATTGGTTGACATAACCCTACTGCCTGTGAGACATATAGCTCCTAAGCAATTAAAACAAACATTTGAATGGGACAGTGTTTTAATGAATCAGAATCAGAATCGTTTTTATTGCCACATAAGTAACAGGAAGTTACAGAGTTGGAAATTGCTTTGGCTCGGTGCAACAGTCAGAGAAGAGAGGTAAGGGTAGAGAGGCGTAATAACAATTATGAATAAAAATAATGAATAAAAAACACTTCTAAGGAATAAATTTAAGATAAAAATTTAAAATAGAGTTACAATTACTCTATACAATATACAGTGCACATGGTGCACACAATGTAAGGTATCAGCAGTAC
>JAPMNZ010940390.1:0-15189 GCA_029875035.1 Pomatoschistus microps | reverse complement strand
CATATTGTGCACATTTTATAATCTAGCACACTAGTTCAGGCTATAGAGATGATCTTATTTGAAACCTCTGTCATTACAGACATGTTATATGAACAAGCTTTACAAAATATGCTTTATTACACTTAATGTAAATCAAATAAGGTTTATTCTGTAGGTTTGTGTTAAATGCTATGACAAAAATGTGAATGGAAGTTTTGAGTCAGAAAGTACAAAAAAAATACTGTGAACAAATCTGACTGCATGTTGTGGTCAGATAGGAAAAAATGTATAAAAACCTGCACAGCTATTTCCTTCCCAAGTGTCTTTTATTTACAGAACACAATAGTGATGTTTTTGGCGCTTGGAAACAAAAGGGTGGGCTGTTCCTCGTAATAAGGATAAGTTATTATTATTACTTTAATGCATCTATTTGGTATATCATTTTTTATCTCAGTATTTTGCATGAGCCAGAATGTTTACTCCTTTCTCCGAGCGGCCGTTGTTGCTCAGGAAAGAACAGTCACTGAGTAAAGCAGTCGTCATGCGTCCTGTGAGTCTCTTCTCTGACCAGAGACGGCATAAACGAGACTGACTCACCTCACAACCTCTCGCCTCCTCCTGTTCGCCCCATCTCAGGACGACCCACCAGGAGCTACCACTTCCAACATCTCAGGGAGGGTCCAGCATACCGTCTGCAGGAGCGAGATAAGAACTGCTCACTCTGCAATTCTGGGCAGTCCCTTTGTCCTTGGAAAGAGTGCGCTGACCCTGGGTAATGATTACACCATACACAAATTACAAATCCACTTCAAAACATCCACATCTCATGTTTGACCGATATCAAATAACTAACTCACAATCATATTCAATTCAATTTCAATTCAATTAAAACTTGTTTAGCCCTAAATCACAACAGCACTTACATCGGGGGACTTTACAAAACCGTCCGATTCACCACAGATCAGAGAATCAAACAGTTGGAACGCAGCAGTTTGTATCTTAGGTTTATTAGTGTCGCCTCAATTTTATCTTGGTCTTTAACTTAATTACTTTCACGTTTGTCACATTGTGTTTCTTGTCAGCAGACTACATTTCAAACTTGATTTTGATATTAGAAAAAAATATACTTACATTACGATACCACATTCATAATTTATTGCTATTTTTTATACTACTTTTATTGATTCCTATTTGATTTTTGATACTTTTGACAACCCTATGTCCTTCACAAAATCAGTTACAGTGGAGCAGTCTCTCCAGGTTTGTAACATGAACTGATAAACATCCATGTTTGTGTTTTGGCAGTCATGGCAGGAAAGTTATAGATAAGTTATTAGATAAAGTAATCTAATTATTGTAAATGTATCGTTAGATTATAGACACATGTAGTTGGTTTCTAAAAGTGTGGTTAACACCTTTTATGCAACAGTGTTGCTAAAGTCATGTGTCCAAAGCCTCAGCCTCTTCAGCCAATCTCAGAGCGATTAGAAAGGCTTTGCCTTCTATCCTGAGCGGCGCGTGTATGTGATTAGCAGCCAGGCCACTGCTGCACAGTGGGTTCAACTGAACAGATCGACTATTTGTTTGAAAGTTTGTGGATGGTTCTAAAGTGTGGGATATGCAGCTCTGTGTCATCTCGAGGTGAGTGCGTTCCAGTGGTTGCTGTTTTGGAGAGAATTGTCTTGTGTTTAGCTTCGGTGTCAGTAAAGTGCCCTGACAAGTCTGGAAGTCGGGCACATAAGGGGCAGAGGTCCTGAAGAAGAGCAACTGCTTTAAAGGTTTAAAGAGGGTTTAAACTGGTCCTGATTCTTTCAATGACTAGATTTTAAATTTGGATCAGAGAAGAGCAATGTTGTCAGACATTATATTCCTGCACAACACGTGACTGCTACACACTAATTTACAGGATGTTAGCAAAACATGAATAATAGCATGATCACAAGTAGCTAAAATGTGTGCATTATGACTCAAATAAATATGTTCCATCAATGTTGAGGGCTGTTTCTATTATGGAAATATATAACATTTGATTGATTGATTGATTTGATTGATATAATTTATTGGGATAAAATGTTGATCAATAAATTAATGCACAGATAAAAGTTGAGCATCATTTTCCATAGGGCTTTAGATTGTGCATAATATCCTGATCACAGCATCTTTGGTGCACAAACACCACAGAAATACACATTACAGCGAGCATTACATCTAATCATAAAAGACATGTTTCTAGCCAGTAATTTTAGAACAATGCTAATACCGAGCACAAATGCCAACCATGCTCTTTCTGCATGTCAGTCAAGCTTAGCCTATTTTAGTACAGTATAGAATTTGAATTTTCACAAGACCTGATTATATTTCTTCTATTGAATGCAATGAAATTCCCTTGTATTGTATTTATTGGATATTTCTGTTTCAAAAAGCAATCCAGGCCTCTACACTGAAAAGATGGCTCAGTATCCTCCCGGGACAGGAACAATCACTAAGGTAATGTCCACTTTCACTGCCGCAGAAACATAAGCCTGTTATTTTAAGTCATGGTTTATTCCTGTACTGATCCATCACAACAACATGTAACAACTGATTTTTTTTAAAAGATGCAATTAAATCAAAAACTGATTTCAAAGCATTTTACAGGAAAACTACACACACATTATTGTGATAATTGAAATTGTCAGGGAATGGTGTATTCTCTATAGTTTAAAAAGCCAAATAAGCATCACCTGGTCATACTAATGTTAAACAATACTGCTAATGTCAGATTTCATACAATATATCTGTAATTACTGCATTTTAGGTCTACATGGATATGCACTGATAGGAAGACTTCTATGGGATTCATGGAGTCTTTGCCCCCACCTGAGGTCGCACTTCTTCAGTAGCCGAGGGACCACACTCAAGGGATTTAAAAATGTCCCACGGACACCACTTCCAGTGCTTTCAGTGCGTGAATGCAGAGGATGTCCACAGACCTTTATTTTACTGCCGGCATCACACCAGCCGCTTCCCCCTGATCCCTCAGCACGGTGTGGTGGGTCACTACAACCCACACGAGGACTGCTGTCTGTCGTCCGAGTGCAGACATGGCCCGACACAGGAGACCCTGGAGCCTCTGTGCCATGCGCAATGCTACCTGCATCATCCACCGCACATTCCCAGGAGACCGAAGCAGGCCCCCGAGGCCCAGCCGGGGCACGACCACCACATCCATCACCACAGGCACAAGAGGGTGATGCTGGTGAAACACAGCGACCCATCGTGTAGGAAATCTATTGTTCTGCACAGAAGGGGTCTGCGCAGTCTGGGCCTGTTTCTGAAAGAGGCCTCAGAACTCATGCAGTACCAAGTCAGGAAAATGTACACTCTGGAGGGCCACAAGGTAAAACTACAATCATCATTTTCATTTTCACACAATTCTTAATTATTCCATGAAGAAAATGTTGGAAATACAAACTTACATAATTGATCACAAAATGTACTTGAAATTTAAAGTAGTGTGTATTTAAATCAAATTATTTGATACAGTAATTGATTGTGCCTCATACTTTAAATCTATTTATGGAGACTGCATGGTGAAAATACAAGAGAATATTGGCTCAGTTTCACATATGTTATGAGATCTTTCAGAACCACATTTATCTTGCTCAGCTGAGAGCTATTTTTGAAAAGGTGGAAACAGGTCAGAAAAGAAACTCTACTCTCTTAGTTTGATCCAACAAGCATCTCAGAAAAGTGTCTTCAACCGGCAATTAATAATCTTCACCACAGCTCTGTGACCACAGCCATTCATCTGCTGTTTACAGAGGCTTCCACATCCCAAAGTGCACTGTCATCACAGCACGTCACATACTGTAGGAATACTCTGTAAAGAAGGTCCCACAAAGTGTTGTAGTATTAGAGTTTTACTGGTACCTGCTTTCTTAATTTATTTAAAACATAATGTACAGTTAACCATATGTAGTGCCATCAGTCACGTACTGCCTTATTATTCAAGAGCACAGCTATTTATCTAATATTCAGATAAATACTGTGTTAATCAGTTCCAATTTGTACTTTTTTCTAAACTCAGTGACAGTTGCAGCTGACCTTTGCAGAAATGCACCGTCATCTGGTAAAGACAGAGATCATCCTGGATTAGGGTCATTAACAGATCCTGAGTCACTGCAGGACGATCTGCCTTTATTCAGCCTCATTCAAATGCCACTGTGGTCTCAACCTTACTTCACAAAAGCATATCATACGTGTAATAATGCATAGTGCTCAGTGTTAAACATAAAGGGGGATTCTTACTGGTGCAAAGCCCAGTACAAGGTTTAACAAAAAATTAAAAATGTGGAATAACATGAATCGAATTTTGTTATGTTTTATTTTTTTCAGATTGAAACAATTCAGGGTCTGATGCAATGCCCCAGTGTACTTGTGTGTGTCGGACGAGAGCCATTTCAGCCCACATTTGCAGACAGATTTACAAATGTTGAAAACATGCAGATGGAAGATGTCTATGCAGGTATTTAAAATTAGTTATTTGCTAAATATAGATTTTGTTAAGGAAGCAATTATATTTACCTATATATAATTATGTATGTCATTAAAACAGATGGAACGAAGATGGATTCTGCTCCCAGCCCGGCCATGCACTCTGTGTCCTCTGACAAGTCATTACCAGATAGAACACTTTCACCTGAGAATGTTGACAATTGCAACGCACAAGACAGACTGAGAGACGACGACATTGAAAAATCAGTCCGTGTAAACAAAGATGGCAGCTTGTCTATGGAAATGAAAGTACGCTTTCGACTTACACATGATCAGACATTACATTGGTCAACACAAGTGAAAAAAACCACTGAGAGATCTTGTAATCCGCTGACACCGCACAATTATCTACTTGATGGAGAATCTGAAGACGTCTATGCAAATGAACACAATGAGGCACATTCTGACTGTCCTCACTGCAGGGAGCCACACAGAGCTAAATCTTGCATTTCAAGTGCTTCTTCTCAGACAAAAGTCTCCAGGACAACATTGATTGAAAGCAGAAAAACAATATCAAGATCAAGTGAGGATAATTCAGAGCAAGTTTTAGAGACGGAGCAAATTTTTGAGGCAACTGAAGCTGTGGAGTACTGCTCCATTACAAATCAGACCTGCTCAACACAATCCAGGGAATGCCTTGTCACCGCACAAGATAGCGCAGAAGAGAGACCTGCCAGTATTTCTTCAACAACAGCAATAAAAAAGGGTAAAAACCAAGAAGACAGAGAATCTTCTGAGTCAACCATATCTACGACATCGAAAAATTCCAAAAAGTCCTATCCATGTCAATGTGCTGTGTCAAAGCAAAACAAAGCACAAAGTCCAAGCACACTTGAAGGTGATGACACGTCTATTTTATCAGAAACAGAGGTTTTCAATGATGATGAAAAAAGAAATAAACATGAAGATCAGGAGAATAATTCAGAGAGTGATATCGCAAAGGAGTCACTCGGAGTTGATGTTGAAGATGGAGAAGAAACCGAGATATCTCAAACAGCCATGACAGAACCAGTTGAGAAGTCTTCCACAGAAGCCAATAATGACACACATGTTGAAGATGATAATGAAGAGCTCAGCAGATCAAATAGTCCTCTTTCAATAAAGTCCAGTGTGTCTACAAAGTCCAGAACATCCAGGGTATCTGAACTGAGCAGCGAAGTTCAAACTGTCACAGAAGGACGATCACAAAGCCAACTTTCTGCAAAGTTATCAAAATCGAATCGATCCTATGTGGAAGAAGCCGTTGATTGTGATGGAACCGCATCCATTAAATCTGAACAATCAACCAAGTCGGTCAAGTCAAACATTACAAATATTTCTGAGATGCCGCCTGCTTCCCCCGATGATGTGGCTGAAGTCAATGGTGCAATAGATAGCTATCTTAGATCGCCAACTGTTCTGTCATGCAAATCAACAAACTCCAATGCAACGTCAATATCAAGAAAATCAAAGATCTCGGAAAGTTCTGGCAACAATGCGGTGGAGTGTGATGAAAGAGTCAAAAGTTCCATGTCAGTCAAGTCAGGAATCTCTGATGGAACTGAAGTCAGTGACACTTTGAACATAGAAGAACAGACTGAAAAGAGAGCTTTGAGCAGTCTGTCAGTTAAATCAGCCAAATCACATGTTTCTCACAAATCAGCCACGTCCACAAAGACAGCCATCAGTGCCATTTCTGATAAGTCTCAGGCTTCTAAAAAGTCCAATGTCTGTGAAGATTGTGGAAAACTTGAGGACAATGATGAAGGACAGAATGAAGAGCTGAGCAGATCAAATAGTCCTCTTTCAGTAAAGTCCAGTGTGTCTGCACAGTCAAGAACTTCCAAGGTATCTAAACTGAGCAGTGAAGCTCAAACGGTCAGCGAAGTCACAGAAGGACGGTCACAAAGCCAACTCTCCGTTGCATCTGCACAGTCATCAAAGTCTAATCGGACTGTGAAATCCAATGTGGAAGAGGCTGTGGATTTTGAAAGAGTCAAAAGTTCAATGTCAGTCAAGTCAGGAATCTCTAAAGGAACTGAAGTAAGTGACACTTTAAACATAGAAGAACAGACTGAAAAGAGAGCTTTGAGCAGTCTGTCAGTTAAATCAGCCAAATCACATGTTTCTCGCAAATCTACCACGTCCACAAAGACAGCCATCAGTGCCATTTCTGATAAGTCTCAGGCTTCTATAAAGTCTAATGTCTGTGAAGATTGTGGAAAACTGGTGGTTAATGATGAGGAACAACCTGAAGGAGAGAAGAAAGAACAAAGAAGCACAGGGTCAGTCATGTCCAATTGTACTGAAGATGCACACAATGACGATAAAGCTTCCAATGCCATGAGTGAAAAATCCAGCAGGACAAGCGCTTCCAATGAACCTGCATCTGCCTCAGATAATCCAGAGACAATAATTACAGAGGAAGCCTTAGATGAGACACCAGCAAGCATGTGCGATAATATAGACAGCGAAAGATCAGCCAGTTCAATGTCAGTATCCTCAATCCAATCAAGCATTTCTGCTGAAACTAAATCAAATGCATCAACCTTTATAACAATCACAGAATGTGAAACTGATAAATCAGATGTTCAAGAAAGAGGATCAAGCCCAATATCTATCCGATCAGCAAAATCCAACAAATCAAATCAAAGAGAGTCAGAAAGGACCCCCAGTGTCATTTCTGTAAAATCAAGAACATCAGCAAAGTCAACTGGGTCTAACAAAAGTAAGAAATCTAAAGCTTTGAATACAAAAGAGGAAGGAATCAGTGAGCGGGCCAGCTCAGTCCTCACAATAAAGTCAAGTATCTCTGCAAAATCTAAAGTTACAACAGAAGAATCTAACGACAATGGAGACAATGCTTCATGTTCAACAGTGATGATGGACAAAAATGAAGAGGCAGAATGTGATAGTGTCTTGTCGATAAAATCACAGTCTTCAGTCAAATCTAGTAAGTCAAAATTGAAAGCTGAACCAGAAAGTCAGAGATCTTTAAGTGCATTATCAGCAACATCAGCCAAGTCGAGAAAAACAGCTAAATCGGTTTCATCCAATGGGACTAAAAACAAAAACTCAGTGAGCCAGATCAAAGAAACAAGTGATGTATATAAAGATAAAACTGATGACATAGAAACTATAACAGTTAGTTCAATGTCAGTTAAGTCTGGTAATGCCAAGTCAACAAAATCAACAGTCCTGTCAAAAGCCACTGAAAATATAGAAAATGAGCTGGACACAGCATCTTCAAAATCAAAGACTTTCTCACAAAAGTCTAGATTGAGATGTAAGGAAAAGAACAGTGAAGAAAAATCAAAAAGTTCATCTAGAAAGTCAAATTCAACTGAGAAATCACAAATGATATTAAACGATAACTCAGATGTTCAAAAAGAAAACAAATGCTGTCTAAAAGTGTCTCAAAAAAAGCCAATTCAAAGGGATATGTCTCAGGATTTGTCAAGTTCAGAAATTCTTGGGGAAGCTGAAACAACTGCTTTGGAAACATTAAACCAAGTAATTCCAAATGGTTTACCAGAAGATAAATCTGAACTAGTACCATCAAGTCTACCAAATGCATCCCCACATGAGGTCGTTCATCAATGGTTAAAAACAATATCAACTGAGGGTGACATGTGTGAAGTTGAAGACTATAAACAAAACTGTGAAGAGCCTGTCCATTCAAAGAGTGAAGAGGACGAAAATAAAACAGAATTAATACAAAGTAAGACATTACCTGTTGTTAATAATGATTCTAAGACATTGCAGTCATCAGTACAGGTGATGAAGGTTCTTTTAAATCCAAAGCTGGATCGATGCAACAGCATGCCAGAAATTTCATCTGTGTATGGACGCAAGTTGAGCACATCAGCGCACGGACTTTTAGACTGTCTTGTAAAGTTACAGTTATTGGACCAACACTCACGAAATTCCAACGAAAATGATGCAAAGTATCAGGATTTAATGAATATTCTTCAGTCTCTGTGGCTTTCTGATCCAGAAAATAATAAGCAGGGCCGTGAACAGCATTACCTAGATTCTTCATCGTCTGGTGTTGATGTGAACAGTGGCTCTGGATCTGGGAAAAATAGTGACAATAAACATATTGAACCATTTCAGACAGATGCTCTAGCGCATGATACTGATAAGAGTGATCCTAAGCACAAAGAAGATGACCTTACAACAAATGATACGGTCAGAGACTATGAAAGTCCCAAAGACTTGCCTGAAACACCAACGTCTGTTGGACAGGACAACTGCCAAACTGTGAAAGAGGAAAGTGATGCTTCCCGCTCTGGAAGTCCTTGTTCACTTCCAAGAGAGGAATTAGCCAAGATGATTTTTCATGATGATGATCCTCTGCATGTTCTCACATTATTGACTAAGATTGAGAAACAATTCATGAAACATTACATCAGTGCAATGAAAGAATTTAAAGTTAGATGGAATTTGGATAGTAATGACCAGGTTGATTTGATCATTAATGAGCTCAGGGGAGAAGTACACGAAAAAATCCAGAAAAGCATTAATAAAGAACTTAATAAAATCAAAGTACAATCTGGACTCCCAAGACCACCAAAAGAACCAAAAGAAGAACAGCATTTGATGATAACTCAACACAAACACTCCCAGGAACAGAAAGAAATAAGCGACGATTCTGCCACAGGAACGTCCTTCAGTGAAAAGGATGATGAATGTTCTTGTAAAACATGTATTCAAACAGTAGCATCAGACGCAGAAGTTACTGAAGAGACAAATGGAGTAGACATTTCTGCAACTGATGGATCCGATGAGCACCAAAGTAACCATGAAAGCACTGGCATAATTAACACAGGAAATGAATCAATGGATGTTAAATCTGAAGTCAATTGTGAGGGTGAAGCTGAGGATGAAATCGATGAAGATGATAATGACAATACAAAAGAGAGTGTGGAGGAACAGGAGGAAGATCAAAATGTGGAGGAAGAACCAGCAAGCCAAGATGAAAATGAAGATGAGGAGACTCTGGCCTTAAGTGCAGATGAGAACCAAGGCAAATCCAAAGATGACATTTCCATGCATGATTCTGGAGAGGAGGAACCCACTACACAAGATGCACTCACAGAGACTGCGGCAGAGGAGGAGTTGGATGCCGCCAGTGGTGATCAATCTGATGTAGGTGAATCTGCGGAGGACATAAATGACTCTTGTACAGAGGAAGGGGAGAGAGACACAAGTGAAAATGAGCATGAATCCAGAGATGAAACAGAAACTATTGAAGCCAGTGAATGTGAGTTGAACGAAAGCTCTGGTATTGCTGCAAGTGAAGGAACAACTAATACCAAAGAAGAAGAAAATTCAATATCTGAAGATAATTCAGAAAAGACTTCTTTGGAACCCACAGGAGCACCCTTCACTGAAGAAACTGGTGATAATGATGCCGTCCAAGAGAAAGAGGATGATAACAATGATGATGACAATGTAGAAGTGGACAAAACTATGAACAAATCTGAAATAGAACAAGACGAGGAGGAGACACAGGCTACAAGCGGAAATGAAAATGAAACAGTGTCAGATAATGAGGCAAGTGTTGACAGATCAAAAGATGATGAAGATGTTGAAAGCTTAAAAAATGCGGAGGAACAAGGTGAAGAAATTGAGGAGGAAAAGACAGGTGAAGCAGAGGAGACACTTTCTGTTGAAAATGAGACAAAGATGGATGGCGAAGTTGACGAAACAGAAAACGAGCACGAGGAAGAAGAAGCAAATGAGAACGGTGCAACAGATGGAGAACAGAACGAATCTCCTTGTGAGAGTAATGACGACGACAAAGCAAATAGTGAAGATATTGACGGAGAAAATAACAATGAGGAAAATGCGGACATGGAAGAAGCAATTCAAGACAAGGGCGAGGACTCTCCAGTTGTCAGTGGAGATGAGTCTATGAATTCAATGCAAGAACATCTTGAAGATTGTGAGGACAAGGAGGACAAGGAGGAAATGGAAAATAAAAATAATATGGAAGGTTGTACAGTGAATGAAGAGAAAGATGGCGAACCGGACAAAGAAGAAAAAGATTCAGAGGCAGAAGATGATAAGTCCAGTACTGGGGATGAAATGGTGATGACTGAGAACTTACAAAATGATGAAGATTTAATCGATGAGAATGAGCAGAAATGTGATTCTGTTGAGGAAGAAGAGGCAAGAGAGAACAATGCAACAGATGAACAGAACGAACCTCCTGGTGGAAGTGAAGATATAGATGAAGGGAAAAGTGATGAGGAACATACTGATATCACCGAAGAAAATGTGGAAGAAGCAAATCAAGACGAGGACAAGGACTCTCCAGTCGTCAGTGGAGATGACTCTGGAGCTTGTGATGAAAATGAGGAAACAGGTTGTACAGTAAATGAAGAAGAAAATGTTGGTGAAGCTGACAAAACAGAAAATGATTCAGAAGAACATGATGACGATTTAATCAATGAGAATGAAACGAAAAGTGATTCTGAAGACCAAGATCATGAGGAAGAGGAAAGTGAGAACAATGCAACAGATAATGAACAGAATGAACCTCCATGTGAGAGTAAGGACAACGACAGAGCAAATAGTGAAGATATTGAAGAAGAGAAAAGCGTTGAGGAACATACTGAAATAGCTGAAGAAAATGTGGATGAAGCTAATCAAGACGAGGGCGAGGACCCTGCAGTCACCAGTGGAGACGAGTCTATGGATTCAATGCAAAAGGAGGAAACGGAAAATGCTGAAATAATGGAGCAAAAGTCGGAAGACGATGTTGAGGAAGTCGATGAACCTGCAGAAAGCAACGCAGAGCCAGATGAAGTCCAAAATCAAATATCTGAGAATGAAGAAAACAGCCAAGAGCAGTCGGAAAATGACACAGCTGAAGTTGAAAATGGTGGCACTAACGATGACAATGAAGAAGATGAAGAGTCTCCTGCTGAGGCCACAGAAGCCTCCATTGAGGAAACCAGTGACAATGAGGCTGGACATGACAACGAAGCTAACACCATTGATGACGACAAAGGAACAGAGGCACAGACTGATGCTGAAACGGATCACGATAGAAAGGAGGAAACACCTGTCACCAGTGGGGATGAAAACGACACAGGGAGATGTAAAGAGGCTAAAGAAGAAGTCACGGATGAAGAACGGGAACTCAGCGAAGACGAAAAGGTTGAAGTTGATGATGAAACGGTTGCGCAAAATTCAGCAGCCAGTGATGATGATGACGAGGACAAGGGGAAAGATGGTGATAACGTGGATGCCGAGTCAAACCGTGAAAGCAACAAAACTCCTGCTACCAGCGGTGTGGAGTCCGCAAACGAAGAAGACACCGCCGACCATGAAACTCTATTGACGAAGGAAGATGTAGGGGCTGAGGAAAATTCAGATGTGGAAGAGGCCACAGAAGAGGTTCAGGAGGAAGAAAAGGACAAAGAAGCCAACGCAAAAACAAGTGAAAGTGAAGATGAGACTCCTGTTACAAGTGGAGATGAGTCTGCAAAAGAGAGCAGCGATGAGGAAAGTGATGAGGAAAGCGATGAGGTGGAGAATGATGACGCTCCTGAAGGTGGAGAAGATGCAGAAACACTCAAGAGTCGGTCAGAAAACAAAAGTGGCGACGATGTTTCTGAATCAAGTGCGGATGAAAAAGAGGAGAGTAACCGTGAGTCCGAAGATGAGGTCTCCCAAGCTGATTCAGATGAAGATTCAGCCTCAGTGGAAAGGAATGGACCAAATGTAAACGGGTCATGTGAAGAACAAGATGACGATAATGACAAAAATGTAGAATCTATTGAAAATGAAGCAGAGGCCAGTGCAGAGAGGGATGTTGACCAAGCACAAGAGTCTCAAGATGAGGTTAGCAATGAGACGGAGGCCACAGAGTCAAAGCCTGATTGTGATGACAACGTGGAAGAAATCTCACTGAAGAATGAGCAACAAGAACAACCTAAACTGGAAGACATCGATAAATATGAGAGTGACCAGCAGACAACAACAAATGTGGCCAATGACTCGACTGAAGTTGTATAAGGTTCAGTGGGTGGAGAACAAGAGGAAAAGATAAATTGAGACAGAGACTGATCACCAAATAAAAATGTGATAACAGACACAATTCTGAAGAGGGGGATCTGAAGAGTCTGTAATGATCGAACAGTGAGGTACTTTACTGTGATGGTCAATGGACAAATGTTTTCAAAGATGTAAAATGTTATTACTATATTATCATAGAAAATATATATGTATAACTATCAGGTAAATAAGTAATGAATCCTATAAGAAGCCTTAGAATAAACAAAAGCTGAAAAAGAAAAAAAAAAACCAGTATATTCAAGCATGAGTGCAGCTGCTGATAATGTGGGATTTGAAATAAAATTCCTGAATGTGTTTTTGAATGTACCACAAAATCCTACTTGAAATGTGTTCAATATATCTACTGTATGTATGTCACTTTACTAGCTTATGTTGCACTATTTTCTGCTAAGTGAGATTGAAATTACTGTCAAAGAAGTTACTGTAAGAATCACAAACCCAATACTTAAGTCACTTTTCTGTACTATAACAGAGGCCATTTTTGTTCTTGCACAAGCACTTAGTCTTAAATGACATATTTATGTAAGATAAATATCTATATTTATGCACCAATGTACTGTACAATGCTTCAATGTAAAATTAATAAAATGTAATGTGAAACATTTGTGTTTTACTAACTTCATGAATTAACCAGTAAATAAAACAATCTTCCTCTAGCTTTTCTCTTTCTCATAGTTTAAAGATTTGTTCCTGGGTCAAACTATATCAGTGATGTCAGCAGCGTTGGTGTAACAGACGTGTCAGACGTGTCTTCCATTGTATTCAGTTTGCTGCTGCAGTGGCAGGTGAGATGGATGTGCCCTTTTCAAATGTATATTCACGCTCTCTTGTGCTCATGCGACTTGTGTAATTGGTGTCACACAGATTGAAAGCAGCACCAAAAGGAAGAGGAAAGAAAATGAAATATTTTTTTTCAAAGATTTGTAGTGTACACGAGGATTAGGGCTGAGTGGAGAGAACAAGTCATAATATGAAAGTAAGATTGAATTTCTGATGTTTTATTCACTCATCTTAAAAAAAAAAAAAAACCTTAAGGAAGCACCTGCTTACTGGCATTCTGTAATTTCCACAGTAAACATCGGAGTGAGGAACGTCATCCGGAGCATACGAAAAAGGGATTTTCCCTCAGCTATGTTTACTTCAGTACAATGTACCCCTCTGCAGCTGCACTGGATGTTACTGGTGAAATAATTACAAAGATGTAATAATGTCTATTACTTATTTATCAAACTCAGAATTAATTGTATTGAACATGTAATCAACAAATTCACATTTAGTCCAAACTTACTTTCAAATGTCTGCCATAATGAGATATAACTAAACTTATACTTATAAGTCTTATATAATAATGTCTGTCTATCCCTTTCCAGCCATCCTAGTAGTTCTGTCATTGAAGTGGACAATTGTCCTCTGCGTTTAGACTTTATTAGGGAGATCAGGACCTTCTACTATTTGATGTGTGAGAGACGATAGAAATGGTTCCCACACTGGCAGGAAGTCCAAGAAGGTCCTTTTGTGATTTTGGAGGGAATTCAATTTGAGTTGAAAAGCTACGCTTACATTATCAAAATGTTCAACACCCATGGCTAATGTTTGTTTCAGTATTTCTATTGGTCTAAATGTATATTATTTGAATTATAACATAAATGTTGAATTGATATTGAATTGATGTTTAATGAATGAATGATGTCCACTTTTGCCTCACTTTTGGCCAGAAGCACATAACTAAAGGAGACCCACGCTCCCTTTCTTTCCCACCGTTGTTCAGGTTATCCTGTGGGGCCACTTATGCCCCGTCTGCAGGCAGGATGCAATGTCGGGGGACCCCAGTCGAGCTGTACACAAGCATCCGCCGGGCCCTGGGAACCAAACAAGGCCCGATGTCAAAGCATAGAGGGAGCAGTTACTAACCAGATCCACTCAATAACACTGAGCGTGCACCTGCAGCCTGTGTTTACTGAAGTCAGTCGCACACAGGTGGTCCAAACAAAACCTGTGAAGTGTTGCCCAGAGAGTAATATCTCCATGTTACGTGTTGTATAAAGCCCCCCATAGGAAGCAAACACATCCGGTGCTGTAAGATTTATTGTCCCTTGCACTTGCACATTGTAACTATGTTGAAGCTGTTTCTTCCTTAAATGCTCTTTAATAATTTAATATGGTAAGTATTCATTGTTGTTTGGCAAGTTGAAGGCCACTATTAAAGAACGTGAGGATGCATTGTTTAGTGTTGGTGGATTATAGGGATGGGTAAGTCCCTGTCAGAGCAGTGTGTGAGAAAAGGAAAACCCTGGTTAGCTGCATTGTGTGAAACCCAAAAGCATTGTTTTATGTCATTAATTATGAGCTCACAAACAGATACACAATAGCTATACAAATGCATTTTTTTCTTAAGATAAATATATATAATTTAACCAGTAGGTGGGCCTTTTATGAATATGGGAATAGGTTAGCATGACATAGTGTTATCAGAAAAGTAAAGCAGTTTACCTCAAACCAGTGCAGGCCTCGCTCATGGATGCCTCGCTGCATGAACTATGTCGCCCCCTGCTGGCCACGTGCAGAACACATGGAAAAGCAGAAAGTCATCCCGTGTGAAGAAAC
>JAPMNZ010940332.1:0-23164 GCA_029875035.1 Pomatoschistus microps | reverse complement strand
TAATCAGTTTTTTTTACCTGGTGGCACACTGGTGTCGAAAAAGGTTTGCTGCATCATGGATCACCCGTGTCTCATAGCTCTGTTTTCTGCACACGGGGCAACACTTTTGCCTTGAAAACTTTTCAAATGTCTGGACACAAGCTCTGTGGAAGATGTGCGAACAAGACAGCAAGACCTGAAGACACAGAGGTAATTAATATGTACAACATTTACTTAACCCGGGCCAAATAGATGCAGTTTTGCTGATTGTTGTTTGAAATACACATTTGGTAAATGTCAAGAGGAAACGTCTCCATTTGCTAATAGGATAAAGCAAACTGCCCCCCACTGGGACCTAGACTATAGTCTTGTGTATCTTTGTGATGCTTTTATCATTTTAAATGAGACTGCAACAGCGGTGGAGCTTGGCACACAAACCAGTTTACTCAAATCTCCGGGGGAGACAGAAAATATTGATTTCCCATTGTTTTTGGCCTGGCCAAAACACTCCATCAGTTGTGAAAAGGCACCCTACAGTTTACATTTCTAAGAGCTGGACATTATGCAGAGGGAAAATGCACTTCTTTATAAGTTTACTGTTGGGTAAGATATCAGCCTGTAGATAAAGAAACTGAATTAGTAAAACGAAACACACATTATATGGTAGCATTATTATAATGAGTAAATTTTATTATGAAATCGGCTAAGAATCGAGATGTTATCTCGGTGAATACATGATTCAATTGTTCTTCTTCAATTGAGTCAAACTAATATTTACATGTGCATCTATGGTAACACTGGGTTGAAAGGCTCGCCTATTCTGTGGCAGCATTCTTAAGAAGATTGGCATCTTAAACAGGGGGGTTGCAAAGGTGTGAAAGACTGAATGACCCTCACTATAACCCACTGATTGCTACATCGTCGTGTCACAGTTCAGTTCCGAGGCAGTATGGGCAAATTTGTACAGTTGTCTACACAGATTAGAATGTACAGGAACTGCAGGGGGCCAGCAAGGAGGCTTGGTCTGTATTTATGTGTCTCAAATAGAAGCAGACTCCATGATGGTCAGAGAACACAACTAGAGGTGGGGAAAAATACATCAATATATTATAATTATTTTTATATAACATAGCATTGCGATATTCAGACATTAATGTGCTGATTCATAACAATCACAATTAACTACAATTTAGTCATATTTATTATTTTGGTAATTTGGTATTTTTTAATCATTTCTGTTCAATTTTTACACCAACGTCACTACACTCGATGTTCAGATTTCAAAACTGCTGTTTTGAAGTATCAAAATGTCACATTGTTTGATCTAAAAAACAAAGTAAGCGAAGTTTTGGAACCCAGGTTCATGTTTTGCACAACACCTCATGTGCTCATGGCAGGTTTTTCAACAGTAGAATGCTGCACTTTACAATGTCTGCTTGACAAAGGACCTCTTCTGAGGAATGGTCTGTCTATATTTAAATCATATGAGAATGTAACACTTCATTTTCACAATGCAATTCTTGAAACATTTCACTCAGGAGTTTTTTCGCCCACCCCCAAGGAACCCAAATGGCTGTTTCAGTAGGTGTACACAAATGTTTAAGAAGGTGAGAGTTAAAACAACACCTGTGGCTTGAGATGAAATGCTTCTTTACATATTGCACAGGGTTGAGCTGATTCTCCCTCCTGTACAGATCGAACTTTAACAAGTGACCACTGCTCCTCAGTCAGCTTTTCAACTGGGTCAACCACTAAACCCATTCTCTCAGCTGAAATAAAGTATTGGAATAAAAAACAAATAAAACTGGATACATGATCGTCCATCACGGTAGCTTACCCAATGTCCATGGAGTAAGATTATCGTCAATAACATATTCTATTTCTTTTCCCAAACCAATCAAATGTTGATTCTTTATCTTTGTGGACGAATTTCTACTGCATTTCCAGCGAGGGCCAGAGCCGGACAGAAACATCTTTTTGGTGATGTGGTCTTGAAGCGCAGCTGAAGTTAGTGCCAGCTTGTTGATCTGTAACTAAATTAGTTAGCTAGCGTTAGCTAGTTACATAAACACGAGCTATGGTAGCTACTGGGTGTTTGGTGTTCACACTGTTTTCAGCGTTATTTTGGGTTATGACAACAGCATCATATAGCAACATACTTAACAAACACATACAAACAATATAATACAACACTAACGCTAAACAAGTACAAGTAACTTTACTAACAAACAAACAATCAAACAAACCTGTCGAGCTGCCATCTTTGTTGGAGAAGTAACTTAGCAACAGGCCCCGCCCCATGTCTGTGATCTGGGATGTCATTGGTCCACAATGAAGCGGTAACCTTTACCGAAAAGTTATTAAAAAGCTTCAAATGTAAACTCCTACAATTTGCATTAGTTGTGAAAGGTAATTATATAATTATACGTAGTAATAACTGGATATCATTTGAATTGTAGCCGTATACAAACATTGAGCCTTAGCTAGCTTGTTCGTTAGCTACATGGTTAGCAAGCGTTAGCTAAAGTTTCTCGATACAGCTTTATAGTTGGTCGAGTGTTTCTTCTCTGCCCCATACTCATTAACGCTAGTTGCTAACTTTAGATCTGAAGCTAACGTACATTTCCTAAATTGTATAACTATATGTCACACCTGGTTAAAAAAAAAAACACGATAGTAAATTGTTAGTTAAAATATGATTGACAGAGCGTAAGTCAAGAGCCATCATTGGTCTTTTTAGAAAAGCATTCGCTTATCCTGCATTTATGTCAAGGTCATGAACTGATCACTAGCCTTCCAAGCTGAAAACAACAAATGCCTAATTAGGAACACAAATCCACAAAACAAACGTGTAAATTACTTTCAAAATGTAAAATGCCTGAAATTAACCGAATTGTCATCATTGCTTTATTTGCGTATTAATTTTATGACAAGAAAGTGTCAATATGTTGTCACATGTTATAAGCCGGTAGGCTTGGACAGGTCTACTTTGGATTTCTTGTAAGCCACAAGCAATTATCATAGTTTGTTTGTGAACTCTGAAGTGTTCATTATGATAAATTGACTAATATGTCAATAATTCAACACAATTTCAATTCAATGTATTTCACATCAGCAGCCATCTTGGAAGACGTTACAGATTTGGTAAATTTACCAATAGCAGATTAGAAAATTAAACCATTAAAACACAAGTAAAGGCATGAATAAAATAAAATACAGTCATTGATTGACATTGCACCTCATTGGTCCATATTGCACCTAGAAAGTAACTTTACCGGTTGTAGTATTCAAATGTATTAATTGTAATGAAGGTGTGATGTCTTATCATCTAATGATTATTTTATTTCCAGACACTTGAGGGTGAGAGGTTGGAACATGACCAAAGGAGGTCTGTATGTCTTGGTGAGTCACCAAGCTGTCGTCAGAGGACCACTGAACAAAGCTAATCTGCTCATACCTGTAGCGTGAGCTCAACGATCCCTCCCAGGTCAGGCGCACTTGGAAAAGCATACACACAAACATGCTCCAAACCAGTCCCTTTTCTAAACTTGATGAAAAGTTGACTATATTTCTCTTGCAGAGTCCAGGGGTGTGTAACGTTTAAAATGCTTTGCACCTTTGATTGACTTGATGTGCTCAGTTGGAATTGATGAAACCATATTGCAAATGGTGAAGCCTGCCAATCCCGAGACTCGTCTAAGAAAACAAAGTGAAGACCCAGCTCTGCAAGGAGGAAACCCCTGAGCTTCTCAAGAGGCTGCCACATTCTTGAGATTAGAACAAGAAAAACGCAGACCACTGCAGGTAATACCCTAGACAAAAGCACAGAACAATTTATTAGTTAAGAATTCAGTCTCACCACTCTATCAAAGGCTGCATGTCCACAGTGTCAGACTCTGGGCTTTGGTTTGTTTTCATAAGTAAATAATCATGCTTAAAAGATACGGTAAAGATGGGGCTCAAGTCCCCACATAAATCCCTCTTTCTTCCAACTGTCATCACAGAGGTTTCAGAGTATGCTTTAATTTTCAGCATGGGCAATGTTTGTCCTTTTTCTCTGAATACCATTTTAAAGAGCTTTTTATTTAACTTTCTGTGGTATGCCTGAGTAGAGTAGCTCAACCTCGTGTTTGAAAGGCTGATGACTTTACATTTTTGCAGGTGCTAGGTAACAAATTGATTAATAATTGATAATTAATCACCTTTATGCCTTCTGTTTTTTCCTTGCAGTAAAAAGCCCACTGCCATAAAAAAGTTTGAAAGCTCTAAGACATAATCAATTATTTAATGGTCATAAACAGCTTGGTGATCATAAATCATCTCAAGGTTGCAATGTGTTGTTGTCAAATGAGTAACTGCAGTCTTGTATTGATGAGAAAGAGCAACCCGTAATGGTTAATTATGTCATCTGCTGAGATGACCAGGAGACTAATCACTTTGACGGGAGACAATGGAGGGAGACACAAATCTAATTATTGTATGACCTGACCCATAATGCTTCTATAACATGACTTTAATCACTGCATCGTGGATAGGAGTCCCCTGTGGCTGTGGGAGTGAAGGGCCTGAAGAGGAGCAGGTCTTGCTGATATCTCCTGCGTCATTGCTGAGTAAGTAAGTTCTAACGATACACATGCTGGTGCTGGTTGGTTGTGTTTCAAAGAGATGAAGCTCCTAATGATTAGACATGTCTTTTGTAAATGAAATACAAATCACCCTAGGCTTTTGGTTTTACTTCATTTACTAAGTGCTACATTACCTCATACTTTGGACCTAACAATGGATTTCCAATAAATCTTATAGTAGTTGAAATGATGGAGCGCCTCACATATCACAAAATGTGCCAGTGCTTATTAGCACTTGAGAAGTTATTGATCGGCCATTTTGATTAATGATGTTGGTGGGCTACGGTGGCATTCAAATGCCCACTGTGGCCCTGCTGGCAGTGACCAGGCTCATCTGAATTACCTCAGCCTTGTGCTGATGCCAGTAGGAATCATCACTGCAGCATCCCCTAACCAGAACTACCCCTGCCTCTGTCTCCTGGTCCTGACTCCTGCATTGACAGATTGTTTCTGTTGGGCAATGAGCTTTCTCAGTTTTTTTGCATTTACATGATATTAATGCCGAGTCAGTATCTGAATTGTTGTTACATACATGATTTTGAAGTACAGATACTTTAAAGATGACATGATCTTTAAGCCTACATATAATAGAAGAATTTCAATGAAAAACATTTCAATACAAAAACAAAGTGATTCTCATGTGATTCTCTGATCATGTTGCAATTATGTTGATGAAATGCATTACCAGCAATTCCTGGCCTGGCTCAAGTGGCCATCCTTCTCTGTAATGGACAATAATTGAGCAAAATCCATCACTATGTCTCGAAATAGACCCCAATAATGACCATAAATTGCATCTTGTAAAGGCATGAGCACAAAAACCCTACCTCACCTGCTGTGCCTAAGAGCCATCGTAATGTGCCTCTGTAGCCTCCATGACTTCATGCTGATCACGGTGCACAGTATTATCAGAGGATAGCATCTCATATTCACTTAAAATATCCTGCAAATTGAAAAGGATATTTTTTTCATGTTGAACCGCACACAGTAACTCACAGACACATTTATCAAGGTACCAAAAGTACACTAAAGATAATTTAATAATTTAATATTTTTTATGGGAGCACCTGAATTAAATGAACCGGGCTTCAGACTTCCTTCAAAACTCCACTATAAATCATCAGCAGCAGCTATTTAATCTGATTGAACGCCTATGCAAAGAGCCTGAAGTTTGCCTCTGCTGTGGGGAATGTGTTTGTGGTGAGTCTCATAAATGCCAAGTTCTTTGGGCAATAAGAATAAATATCACAACCACTCTCTAGAATTACCACATAATTGGGGACTTTCCGTGTCTGCACAGGACCCTAGTCTCCTCCCTCTAACCTACATCCTCACCTATACCACATATATACAATCTAGTGACGTGACAAAGGAAAAGAGCGAGGTGGCAAAGACATATTTATCTCAACACCACAAAACATGATTAGTTACAACTGTATGGAAATATAGCACATATATACATAACATATACATATATAATCAGCTATATATATATATGTTATATATTTATATATGTATAGTTATGTTGCTTGTAATTGTAGGGGATTTGAGGATTCAAATCTCAGGATAAACCTGCATTTCACTTCCTGCCCTGCTTACATCTCAGCTCTCAAGCAGGGCTGGGCCTGGTTAGAACTGCGGCGACAGACCCCTGGGAACACCAGGTGCCACAGTGGGGCGTCTGCCAGCTGACTATGTTGTAATTTTTGATGAAAACAAAGTAGTGATTTGCATGTGCCAAAGCTGCAGCCACATGTTTGTATTTCCATCCTCTGTCTTATTGAAGTCGTAGCTCCCTGTTTACACCTTTTATGGCGCAGAGGGAAAGACTCTGTGCTAATAACATAACCTTTTACCTTAGACTTGTTTACTTTTCATAAAGTTTCCATGAAAAGCCTGCAGCGAGGAACAGTTGTTATGTAATGTAAACTTTCAAACTCCAACTTTTAATTACTTTTCCTATTGTATTCAACTTTGAAAGTAGTGCAACAAACAATAATAGACCCACTGGTCCCACTGGCTGCTCTACCCATGGTCCTACAGGCTTCTCTACCCATGGTCCCACGGGGAGCTCTACCCACTGGTCCTGTGGCTTAAGGAATGGAACTGTGCCTCTTGGTAGCGGTCTGTGTTCCACGATTGCTTCCCTTGTTTCTTTGGAACAATTTTTTCATGTTTTAATCACATTTTATTATGTCTTGAGGGTTCTACATGAAGAAAATTCTCAAAATTATTGATGCTAATATTTAATGATAATGATGCTTTGGGGTTGGGTTAATGCAATTAAGATTTTTTATTAAATTATATTTTTAGTTTACTAGTCATGGTTTGTTCATTTATCAATTTCGATGATCAATATCCATTCAATAATGTCATTGATCTGGTTGCACTACATCAGAGTACTTAGTACAAAGAAAACACTGTGAAGTATATTTTATGTGCACCGCATCCTTCTCACCTTTGTCACTTATTTTGGAGGTTCAGATCTTTGCAGCTGGGCTGTAACATTAGATCAATGCCGGTGAAGTGGACCACAATGTGTTTACATTCTTACATGATGTTCCACTCAGCACGTCGCCTCTGACACCACAATTTATTAGAGAGATAAAGTGTGAAGGGACTCCTGAAATTCAAACATTTTATGCTACTTCACTTGACCTTTTGATAGGGTCAGTAGAGCCGTGTCAGTCACAAAGTTAGAGTTTACTGTTTGTTTTCCCTAACGCTTGTCACATGGTTGTGTAGAAAAAAGACAGTTGGATGTGGAACCTAACACAAGATACAAGTGCAGCCTTTTGTCACGCCTCACCAATCCTTTGAACTGTCACTCAAAAAACCCTGAAAGAATAGGATGGAAGATTCTAAGATCTAAGATGAAAGTTTTGTTGAAAGTTAATCTTTTTTTCTACATACAATTCTTACAACAGTTAGTTTTATCTTTCCTTTTATTTTATTTTATAATGATGTGAACTTATTTTTGGTTTTAGTTGGTTTGTTTGGAATATTTATTATGAATTCAATCCAATATTTAGGGGTTTTGCTTACATTTCTGGTGGCGCACGATACTCTATAATACACATACACGTTATGTTATGAGTGTGTGGCATAGAATGCAATGTAAATTGCACCACAAGTAATATACAAATATAGTGACCTCGGAAAATCTTTACAGACTTATTACTGAACTGTCAGCTCTGATGATCTGGTCAAGTCTAGATTTGACAGCCAGGTTTTAACTTGTTTGTGTCCACAAAGGTGCTAGATCAGGTGTTAGTATTTGTTTTTATTATCATAAAACACATAAAATAAAACCCACAATCCATGTCTAATTTAAAAACAAAACATATGCCGTTTACAGTATATGCGTTATTAAGTCATGTTTTGAGGGTGGTTTCTTCGTGCAAACTCAACACACTCACAATTTAGCCCTTCTTAAGACTTCAAAAGGATGCAGTAGATAAAACAAAATGAACTGCACACATCAAGCCTCTATTGGCCTTTAAAGCCTAATTATACCTGTTGCAGTGCTGAGAGACACATCACACAACCTAGTGATTAATAAACAAATCCCCCAAAGTGTCTGACAAGTCCCTGCTCATCTCACTCCATATCAAAGTGTATCAAAGGACAATTAAGCTTTAGCCAGCACTTAACCCCTCTCTCTCTCGCGTGTCAAACTGGCAGCTATCTTGCCCCCTGCACCTGCTGGAGAGCACGCCCCAGACGTCCCGATTGGAGCTTTTATCTGTCATTGACTTGACCAGGATCACTTAACTGCAGCCGCTTTGTACCTGCCGACGCAGTAGGTGTTATGATGGCTTGGATTTCGTAAACAGACAAACCTTTTGAGATGAAGTTACAGACTGAGGCTCTCTGAGAATAGGACATTCAACTCCATCCATCCATTTTCTTCCCCTTAATCCATTTCTGGGTTGGGGGGGTGGCAGTCAGAGCTGCATCCAGTACACTTAGCACCAGACCCTCACTGATCCTCCTGCAGGTGGTGAGTCCACAGGAGCTGAGATCTTTCAGCGGGAGCTCCGGGCAAAGTGGGGTTAAGTGTCTTGCCCAAGGACACAACGACAGCAATCATCAGTGGGAGTCGTGAAGTAGGTCTTTCCGTGGGCTCAAACCCACGACCTCTGGGCCCAAAGGCCAGTGCTCTACCAACTGAGCTACTGTCGCCTGGGACATTCAACTCAATTATTTCATGAATCAAATAAATAACTGAATTAATCAAAAATAACTGTTCTCTGGTAAAGACCTTTCCAAAACAATAGTGTAAATCAACTTAATATGTTGATAGTAGTAGGATGAATCTTTATGATGGCTTCATGGCATGAACCTATCGGGGACACCCCTCCATGGGGATACCCATCAGAGCAATGGGGTGAGAAGGTGAGATCGAGAACCCAGAGACAAACTGTGAAATGGGAAAGGCTAAAACAAATGCCTTCTGGGTAATGTAGGAGTGGATGAGGAGTTTAGTTGAGGTGGAGAGGAGGAGTAGGAGGTGGTCTGGCTCCTGAACCCTTACCCATTCCTTAACTATGCAGATATTTGATTCCACATTAATAATGATAATTTAGAACCTGGTAGTAGTCCTAATGTGTATCTCCAATATACTCGGTTTATACCTATTCAGATATAGGCTCTAAAAGGAGGAGGTGATGCTTGGTATGAAAAGTTTTAAAGACTTTGTTGACATGTTTAATAGCTCTGTAGTGTACCTGCAGCTTTGAAATAAATAAATAAACAAACAAACTATATGGGTATCAAAACTATCACACCAACGAGGCAGGAGAATAAGTTTTGTTCATTCACATTCTATTGTGAACTATCAGAATCGCACAAATAAACAACTAATGACATGCCTGGTCTACGATACTCATGGATAATTATCCTTTACTATATATCCAGATCAGCTCCAACATTTTGTAATTTGTTCCTTGTTCTATTTCAGAGCTTTTTTGAAGATTTTGTAAAAGTCTGATCATACATTTTGAGTTTTTCAGACAAACCCTGGCAGAGGAAAGACCAACAGGCAGTTGACCTTTGGTGGGCTGTAACAATTATTTGCAACTAATAGTGTTTTCAATAATCTTATATTGTACTGATAATAAGTATTTTAGTAATTGAATAATTGATAACTGCTCTATAAACATATTATAACATGTTATATGAGATGTGATTTCAAGATTAAAATAGAACAGGATTGTCATATAAAAGAATTAAACATTTATAAACCTCTCATTTTCATTCTGAACTAATTGAATGATTAAGATAATTATTACTAGATTAATCAATGATCAAAATACTGTACTTGTTAGTTTAGTCTCTGATTAAGAGATAGTCGCCCTAGCATAGCGGCTAAATGAGGCCATTAGCAACTGTTTATAGTTTTGTCAAACTCTAGGTATGTCTTAAGCCTCTAGTCACTGCTTTCAATACACGTCCCTTGTTGTAAGCTGCTTTAGCCAACCAAATGTGATTTAGTCCTAATCATTTCACTTGAACAACATGGCATTGTTGCAAGTGTTTTTCCACTGGCAATCTGGATTGATTTGCATAAAGGTATTATAGATAGAAAGTTTAACCTTTTATTGGCAAGCCAGCTCCATTAAAAATGAGTCTCTCAACTTTGTTTGACAAGCTGGTGCTGTCCTCTGGTTTCATTTCATACATCTCATCATTGTTCGTCAAACTATTCTTGTCACTTGAATCTCGATGTTATTTACTGCTCATCAAGTATGTAAATGTGTATTAACCAGATGCTGTGTTTTGAGAATTGGTGAGCATTTAATTGCCATCCACTTGTAATTAAAACTTCACTTGTGGACTTGGGCAATATAGCCTTGATTTAAAAGTAATTACTGCTGCTGTCATTGCGCGTTGCATTTGAACCTGCAGTTATTAGGTGTCACTTGATGGCAGCTGTCATAACTACATTTCCCATTAGTGCTGCTTGTGTGTTGTAGTGCGGGGACTGCTGAAAGATCAGGGCCAAATAACAAGGCTGACAGAGACACTGTATATTGCTGTATATAAATGATCATGCCTTACCATTGATTTAACTAATGATGAGTGCTTTGAGTGCAACAATAGTAATTTTGTCATAAAGCTGTCAGCAGTTAATCAGTCAGTTAAGGGTTTCCTCCTTCCAATGTAAGATTTATTAAGCGCTCATGCAGGCTTGTCTGAGCATGCTTCGTTCTGCCTACACAACGCCTAATGAAGCGCACTTTGATGTTCCTATTTGTCATGTCTGTCATTATTTTATACCAGCTACTTGTGTGCGTGAAACTCCTGTGACATAATAGTACATTTCTGGTGTGAACTGCAGTTGACAGGGCTTTTTCTTCTTCACTCTGATGGCTCTATTTGGGATTTGAATGGTGCATCTAAGCTGCTCCCGGCTGTGTCTAGCAGAGCCAAGACTTGCACACCGCAGATGCCTAGAGGTCTTTGTAGGTCTCCGCTGGTACATCTGCCAACAACAGGAATTTCCCTGGTTTACACAACTCGCAACACAAGGCTGGGTTATCTCTAAAGACTAAAGAGTTTCCTATTCCGACGGGTTGTGGCAGTCAAGTGCTACCTTAGAAGCACCAACTTAATCTACCGTGATTAATCAAATAAAGCCAACACAATGAGGCGTGTAATCACGTACTTTTGCCGGATACAAAAATGATATGAAAATCTAGGCCTGTGTAAACCTCAAAATACTATTAAAATGGCAAGATTTATTAGCAATACTATGACTTTTATTTGAGGTCACAATGTTCACTCCTACCTTCACACCAACAACTATTTTTAAAGATGGATAAAATTACTGTTTTCTCTGCTAGTTCATGCTCCTGGTGATCTCTTGATTCTTTGAAGTCAAATATTAAAGCCCTATTTAATGTGGTCATGGGCTCCTGCCTGCACTCAGCTCCTTTTAAACACGTAGACAGAGCTGTAATTTTAACAAGGTAAGGCAAAATATGCTCTAAATACAGTATCTCGGTTTCAAATAGCACATAGTCAGTGTGAGCATGAGAAGCAGCCATCCTTTCTCTCATCCTCACACATGGTGTTATTAAAACATAATGATAGATTTTGTGAATGAAACCGCAGCAAATGGCAGATACTGTAGCTCCCAGAGAGTGTAGTTTTATCTTGCAGAGAAGCCTGCAGAGGATAAAAGGAAAGATAGGTTTATACAGCATGTAATGAATAAGATTTTAGACATAAACATAAATTATCTTTATTAAGGCTTAGTAATTTAGTAATGTCCTCACAATGATACAATAACAGAAATTTGAGAAGATTATTTTTGTTTGACTTCCTAATTAAAACACAATATTGTAACTTTTAAAATCAAAATGGTACCTCTCATTAGTGCCATTGCCATGATATTAATGTATGTTTAAATCTGCATGATTCCGATCGCTTCACATCCATTTGTTTGTAAGCCTAAAAATACACCTATATGCTCGCTGCTTTCATTCTCCCCTCGTCTTCATCTTATTGAATAAACCTGGACACATCAGAGCTAACAGCACAGGACTTATGAGATAAAGGCATCTCAAGATGAAGCCTTGTCCATTGCTTATTAGTGAGTAATGAATGGGGATTCTGCCAACTATACCGGACCACCACAGTATGGAGACTGTGTAGTGTTGGGACAGCTCTTCAGACTCCCTGTGCGTAAACATTGCGCTGGGGCCGACAGATGGGCCTTGGCAAACTGGTCCTGTTGACCTTTGAACCCCACTGTCCATCTTTTCTACTCAAAAAATGCAGGGAAATTCCAAGGAGATTACCATCCTTTTTATGTCACTTTGTCTGACCATCCTTTTTTGTCACTTGGTCTGAGTATGGGCATAAAGCAGATTTTTTTGGGGAGAAAGTCGATACACATTTCTGTAAGTTCTGTAACTCAAAGCACCGTAAAAGTATTGAAACTGCCAAACTATTCTTTAATCATTGCTGTTGATTATTCCTTATAGTTATATGGCTCTGCTGTGCTGTAGTTTGCCCTCACCTGAGACTTACTGTGAATGCTGTAATGGAAGAGACATTTGTATGATTTGACCGATATATAGATCTACATTTTCACATGTACATTAGACCAGGTAAGGCGCTTTTAAAGTTATAATTTGAAGGAAAAGTGTGGATTCAAATTACACAGTCTATAATGAAGGAAGATTGCAGTCCACAACTTCCCATTAAATGCGTCAGATAATTAAAACTTGTTACACCATGGTTGGAATTGATAAGCTATACTTTTCAGCTCAGTTTGACCCAAGTCAACCCATTCAGACGGTGTGTTGTCTTCATCTGAATGTGTTGTGTTGGAAGTAAACATCCATGTTGCATTAGCTTATCCTTGCGGAGGCATTTTTTGCATTCCTTGTTCAATTTTAATCTGCTTTGCATTTTTCATACAAGGAGTGGGAAACAGTTCTCTTTAAGCTGGTCAGGTCAGCATTGTGATTTGTTTTCCATGCCAAATGCAAGGATTTGAAGAACCCTGTGAGAATAGTCAGATATCAATGTAACTGACTCAATCTCAGACATGTTTCATTCAAACAGAATATTATTCATTTTAAAAAGAGCAAGTCACTGATAATGATCAGGCTGATGTTACCTTCAATATCAAACTTGAGGAGTCAGTATCTATGCAGTTAATCATCAACTGTACTAATATTTTTGCATTACCTGTTAGAGACGTGATTAACGAAAGCACTCTCACTTCTGTAACAATGCTGATTAACAGAACATTTCCTTTTGTGGCCCACCACAAAGAGTAACTCTTAGCGACTCTGAGGCTGAGTCACCACAGCCAGGGCCCATTCATGGTTTTCTCATTTTGCAATTTACTCACTGAATTAGGCCCGCACCAAAAAGTGTTTCAGGCCCAATTATGATGTGTCGGAGGAGCGGCTGTGACTGCGGTGGGGGAGAGATACTTAAGTCCTTTCTCCGGTGCTGCCTTGTTTCCCTGTTCTTCTCCTTGAGAGAGTAATGTGTTTGCACACACAAAAGGAGGATCTTCAGAGATATGCCAAGAGTCTGGAGAGTGTGTTTGCTGGACCCGTGAAGAGACCTCTTTAGCAGGCTTTGGGGACAATAGGCCATGGGCACTGGCCGCGCTTTACTTTGTCCACCCCAAGCATTTCACACGCACCCAGGGCAACAGCCTGTTCTGCAGAGCCACAACATTAGTCTGAGTTATTGAAAAGGCCTTTTTCATCTTTGTCACCCAATCAGGAACATGATCACTCAGAGGGACGTATGTTTGCACCTTCCTGCTTGTAAGACGCTCAACATTCTTCAACTGTTTTCATAGTGATTACCGCCACTGAATGCTCAGTTTGGATTGAATGAAATATTGGTGTTAAAATAGAGATAACAGAGAAAAAATCTTGTCGTCCCATTATGAAAACCCATCGTCATTGTCATCATTTGAGCGTGTTATTGGAGTAAATGATTTATTTTACATATGAAAATTACCTTATGGACCTGATAACCCGCTCTATATTCAGGTCATGCTGAATTCCATCCTTTATAGAGTTGGAAGGACAAATGGATGAGAGTTTGAAAAATTTGCAGCAGTGAAGCAGGGGACATCCAATACATCTTCATTATGGATGAAGTCGCCTATCCCTGTGTGTCTTCAGGCCTATTATGCTGCATAGTCTCATCTGGCAGAGTACAGGACATAGGGCTGGGGTGGAAAAGAAAAGAAGAAGAACTGTAACAGAATTGTAGCAATTGTTATGGAACTAGAATTGAAATTATGACTTAAATATCTCCTGTTGTCACTGTCCCAGCTGCATGAATCTTTTCCCTACTAAACACCTGTGCTGGAAATAATAAAGCAATCAGCTCAACTGCACACTTACACACCTGTGATTATCAGCATTTACCTTCACCGGTTGCATATGTGCCTCAGTCTCTGCATTAACCTGCAGTTCATACAGAAACCTGCCTCCTCCCCTTCGCCGCCTCTCATCAGTGGAGGGTCAACTTCCACTGCCACCGGGGTCTAGGCCCGGGGGGACTGCACTCTCATAATCTATAATTAATTCACTTCTGCATACGTCCTGCTACATTTTGTCCAAGGTCTTATTGCCAAACTATATCTAATATTTTTTGTTCCAAAAAGCATTAAATAAGTTCATACTGTATCAACAAATGCAGGACTAACCCAAATAACTTGCTTTCTGTAATCACCACACAGTTACTGAATTTGCAGTTACCTTTATCTGTTGTGGTCCTTAACGTGAGACAACATCAGCACACCCGTGGACGATATCAATCACTCAAGTCAAGTCACAAATGCTTTGTTATGAAGACAGGTCTGATAACAGTGGAAGGAGAGCCCTTAAGAAAACACATGCCTTTTTAAAACTTGTACTGTGTTAAATATTAATCTCAAACACTTTAAAGCAGCATTCCTCTGTGATCACAACCGAGGCAACTTGTGGAATGCTCTGTTAAGCTACTAGGACTGTACTTCCTGGATGTTAGCAGGGAGGTGCATGCTGGGTAAAGGCCCTCAGAAACCTTTTATACTACGTCTTTCAACAGCCGGCTCTTCCTCCTGATCCTTAAATTACTGCTCATCTGTGGGACCCTCAAAAAAGGAACGGCTCTGACAAATATGATCGTCATTGTAGGGTTCTGTTTGATTTGAAGCAACAAAAGACCCATGACAGCTTGCACTGACGTTTGGGTTTAAAGCTTTTGAGGACCATTCGGTTCAGAAGGTGAAGGTGTGACTTCATCCCACAAGCAAACAAACAACAGACTCGCCGATCCCACAATATATGTCTAGAGCATGTGCAGGCACAACAGCGAGTCTTGTGAAATCTGCGGTTCTAAGATCCATTTAATAGACCACATTATTATATTTTTTGTGTTTTGATCTGTATGCTACAACTGTGCCCCTCTATTTTTATAAGAACAGCTGATAGAGAGTACAAAACGGACTGGATGTTTGTGCGTGGCTCATACAGTGTACGTAGTGAAAAGAGCTTTGATAATGTGATGGTGGAGGTGGACAGGTCTGCTGAAAACTGATGTTCTCCCACTATTTGAAGCCTGAAGACAAAGTGTGTAAAAATGGCATTATTAATGAATACAAGAGGAAAATCCCACAGCCTATAACATACTGTAGCTTGACAAACAGGGAGCTTTTATTTCAATACTAAAATCAGTATCTGCATCATGTTGATATTTGTATCTTTAGTAATAGCCATTGTAGATTACTTTCTAGGGTTTATAGGCGTACTAATTTAAAAAGTAAGCCATTTCCCAGTGTTATTCCTTGTCGGATTGTTAAATTGAAAGAGGATGCAGGCCTTACAACAGATTACTGCCAGGACAATGTTCTGCTGCCCCGAGAGCAGTTTCTTATGAGAGGAGGAATCTTTAGGCTTTCCTGCTCAGAGACGGGGGTGACATGTGCTGCAGAATTTATACTACTCTTAATGTTCTCACCAGAGACTATAAAAGACTTAAAAAAGAAAAGACAAAGTAATTCAGAGCCCTTTTGTATCAAATCCTCTGAGAGCTACTCAGCCCATGATTTCATTATCAGAGCGACTTACACTAATCCTCTCAGAGTGGAGCTAGCCCTTGTTGGATGGTGATTCTCCGCTATAAAAACCCTGGGTGTCAATAGCCAACAGGGATAGTGGTGTCCAATATGCCTGGTTTACGTGTGTGCCTTTGCAAATGAGCATCTTGAGGGAGTTATTGTGGACTGGCGTGCATGTGAGCGTGCACCAGTGTTCACGCTGTGTTTGGGATCATCCCTATACACGGTTTTGATTTCCCACTTCATGGAGAACGTGAGAGTAATCCCCTCAGCATTCCCCTCTCCTGCTCTTTAGCTGCCATAAGCCACATTCAACAGGCCGCACTGGGCTCTATACAGACCACTGGTATTACTGCCACTGGGAGGCATAGCTTTAATCTGCCCTGGTGCTAACCTGTGGTTGAAAAGACACCTGCAGAGAGACAATCCGTGAGCTGCTGCCCTCATTCGACATACTGAAGAGACACACAACTGAGTTGTGAAGTATACAATATTATGATACCCAATTCAATAATGCTCATTTTAAGAATTCAAATCAATTGATAATCCAGCACAAGAGCTTTATTGTGAAATACAAACAGTGAGAGACCTGTTTTTGGGACAAACATGTATTGTAAATTTGATTGGAAAGTGTGTAAGCAGTATGAATATTACTCAAATTACATTTCAGGTTTAGTGGAGCACAATAAGAAACCTCAAACCCTTTTTAATCTAAAACTATTATACTTTCTTGTGACAATCAAAAACATAACATACACCATTTTGCTTTGTCATTCTAGATATAACAGTACATCTAGAGTCTTGCATCCAGCAGTCAGATGAAACACCTGCCTGTTGTAGGTGTGTAGATAGATATGGGAAGGAAAACTAAGTAGGAACAAGGTGACCTGGATGTGGCGCAGTAGCATGGCCTCTTTTCTATCCAAACGCCTCTGTCACACTGCACGTATTTGTGAAAGATGAGTTTCTATGGTGCTAACAGGTCTAAGCACTTATTCACATGGTCCTGTCTGACTGTCTAAATGGCTTAGTGTGACTCCAGGACTAGACTGCACTGATTGCACCAAACTACAGGGTGTTACCATGGAAATGCAATTCATGGTATTTCCTTTGTCCGTTGCCAATCTATAGCAGTCATACTTTCAATATATCTTCAATAAAGCTTGAGCAAGAGCATTACCTGGGCTCAGGGTGTCGCAGGACTATCATGATGCTTTGGTGTGTGAACAAGAACAGGATGCAGCTGTCTTTATATTTGCTAAACACAGGATATTGCTGAACATTAAAGAGACTGCCTGATTTCTTGAGCCAGTCTTGTTTACTATAGTTCCTGTGTAGATTTTTTTGTAAAAGCAGTTCTTGATGTTTTTAGGAATTCACTTTAATTTGATTGTTTTTGCCAATAATCAGATAATAGTGCACAGTGCATAAAAACTACTGCGTACATATTTCTTGGGAAAAGTCAGAGGAAGCTATCCCAGACAGTGTGAATATTGACGCCATTACTGAACTATGAATCACATGGTCGGCCACCTCAAACCCCGTACGTCGCACAAACCACTGCTCAACAAGTAGTTATTCCGTGTTTGATGTTCACTGCAATTACCTTGGACATGCTCAAGTGGCCTGGTGTCGAACGAACAGAAGATATACACCATCAACAAGGCACGCCTTAGCTGCATTTGGCATCGATAACTAGCCAAAATTCTTATACCAAGCCTTGTGAGTCGCCTCTTGCTGTTTCGTAAGCTTAGATCAGGTCTTAAGCCTTTCCTAGAAGATGAATGCAGAGTGCTAAATTAATTTGAGGCATTTTTCTTTTGTGAACGCTGACAAAAGCAACCAGGTTGGTGCTGCTTTCCATAGCTGATGACAGATGATCGAGAGCAGTGTTTGCCCAGGTGTCAGGCCTCCCCTCTATACAGACAGCTAAGGGTTTGTCCAAGTTTTCCCTTAAATTCACGTACAGGCAGCCTTGTGTATGCTTTAATTGTGCAGATTGGTCTATTCAATGAAGCAGTCAAAGAGGTTTGAACAAAATATAATGCAACAAAATAGCTGCTCTGGCAAGTGTTGGAACATGCCTAGTTGAAGTAATGTTTTTATGTACAATCTTAAGAAAACTTCCTACATTGGAAGACTATTCACACACTATATTTGTTTTATAAATGTTTTGATGTCATTTATTTCACCGCAGCAGAATCGACGCGCCCTTTTTCCATAAACTCGTTATGCCGCACTTCTGTGTGATTGTGACTCATAAATGCCTTGTTTAGCTCAAAGATGATTTAGATGTATAAATATAGCTGTATTGATTTAGTTTGGAGCTGTGTGTCATTGAAGTGTGCGGTGTTTGTTTTACGTTAAGCTCTGTGTCAGGGAAGCAGAGGCTAGTCTAAAAGTTGTATCCCATCACTCAAGAAGCTTGTTATGTCTGTATCTGCAGCTCTGGGCAGAGGGATTCCTGCATTTGCCCTATGTACTAATGTCTGGATCTATATAAACCGCATTGACAATTACATGCATGACAGTTAGCTACACACATTGCATTTATTTTGTGTTCCTGAAATAAGTTAATAATATACTGGGGGGTGAAAAAAAACTTTGTTCCAATTGGCTTATTACAACATGTCCAAACCTGAGTCCATAAAAACTATGAAAATAAGCACTGAATCACAGAGCAAGTAGTGGGGATGGATGTTGGGTCAGAGAGTGTCTGGGCCTGTGTGTGTGTGAGAGAGTGGGTTGGAAGTTAATAAATGTCTGCTGAACCCACTTTCAAAACAAGTATGCGCAAAGTTATGTTATGTTATTGTTTGGTGAAAAAAAACATTTAATTGATTGAAAAAAATAAACAATTATTTAATGCTAGTGTTCACTCGTTTGACTAAACTTCTTACTATATTAATCTGTTGACACTTTTTTTATCCCTTTTGTCTGATAGATTGCAAATACAAAATGCAGCTGTAATTACACATTTAGTTGTGAGGCCTTTGGAACACGTTTTGGAACTTGCTCTGTCTGTATTTCTGGAGCGAGCGTAGGGACGATGGTTCTGACTCAAGGAGAATGTTTTCTATTATCATTTCAGCTCTTATCTAACCCTAACCTAAATGCTTAATTAGTTTAAACAGTGTGACATTTTGCTGGTTGATAGTTTGTTTTCTTCAGTGGGGAATGGGATTTTTGCCACTCTACAACAGTGTCCGTGACATAACTTTATAAGATAGTACTTTCAGCACATTTCTAAAGTCTATCACAATTTGTTTCCCTTTCTGACCACAACAGCTGACCACCTTTCTGACCGACATCATGTGATTGTGCCAGATTCTGCGTCGGCACTGTGGCACTGTTAGCACTTGAGTTTCACAGCAAGAAGGTTCAATTCTACCAGTCTTTCTGTGTGTAGTTTGCATGTTCTTCCTGTGTCTGCATAGGCTTCTTTCAGGTTTCCCGTAAACATATACGATAGGTATTGATGTAATGACAGTGAACGGATGGTGGTGATGATGTTAATCATATAAATACAAATGACTCACTCGTACTGTCTCCGGAAAGCCTATGGCAACTTTTCAGGTTTAAAAAAATCTATTATTTGGTGTTATGCTGTGGTGCACTGCAGCGCCGTCCTCGGGCCTGGTAGGTGTACTACAGCACTTTCGGGTATTTTGAAGCCTTCTATAGCTCAATGTGGATGCATACATTTTCTTAAATATTTACACAATTTGTTTGTGACTCTATTAGCTATTTTGTCTTTGTGTAGACATAGCCTCTGATCAGCGAACATTGTCAGTCTCCCACAGTAATTCCCCTGTGCTATTTTCCAAGCCTTTGTCTAACAGCGTCTTTAGCTGGCCTTCAAAGTTGCTATAAAAGAAAATTGTCATTGTTCTGCTTTGCTTTGGTTTAATGAATAAGAAGGATAGCAATGTAGTTCATTTTTCGACATGCATAGAATTTTTGCCACTTAATTTAGTGACTGGGATTTAGGCTGCAATGTTTTGTTTTTTCAAGCCTTGAACATATCATTGTATGCTTTGCCTTCAGCGCCTAAAGCAAGTAAAAGCGTTTCCTTTATGAACTAAACCTGGCAGATATTTACTTTGTGGAGCCGCGCGAAAAGAAAGAAAACTGAGGGTTTGCTGTGAATAACTTTTTCTAAAAACTGTGGCGGGAGGGACATGAAAGAGCCGAAGAAATGAATTGAATGTTTTTTTCTGGCTAAGAAAAAGAGGGCGATGGGATCTGAGGCTTTCTTTCCAAACGCCTTAGCCAGGTGATTCATCACAAGGCTCTGTCAAAAGGGCTTTCCACAACATAAGACGAACAATGACACTGTGATTGCAAGGACAGGAGAGCTCGCGATTGAAAGATATCAGCCATAGGTTCAACAAGGGGCGGAAAGTTGCAGTGAAAATCAAAAGTCGTAACCCTGAGACCTGGATGTCAAGGGCGCCTTTCAGTACGACGTGCGTAACAACACAACACAAATATACATTAGCAAAACAATTTTACAGGGTCTTTGCAATGAACAGAACAGCGACAATAAATATGAATCAAAGGAGTTTGTGTTATTCTTGCCACAGTGGAGCCAGATCGTAGTCACTTTCACTTTCAGATCATTGATTTTGATTTGATGTAGTTGCCGCTTGATAAGACGCAAACCCACTTTGGCAATCTCTGATGTATATATAAGATAAGATCATTAATTGTATTTGACTCTTTTATTTGATTGCAGAGAAATGTCAGTGTTGGTGTGAACATTACAGGACAGTAGGAATAAAGGCAAGTTCATTTGTATTGCACCATTCATGCAATATTTAGTTGTATGCACAGATGCACACATTTTCAGAAAGTCCATTCCAAATTTTTGCTGAATAAATATCAAATGCTGACTCCCCATTTTTAATATCTTGTTTGAGAAAGGAATGATAATGTCTGTCCAATCAGATGTATGTTGAGCTCCCACCACCATAAGGAGGTTGGAGTTAAAGCATGGGTGCTCAAGGTGAGAATGGGAAGATCTACTCCCTTGCACCCGATTGGCCATGGAGCAGGTTGCACACTACAACTTAGGTACTATAAAAGTAGCAATCATTTTGAGTTAAATTCAAAACACTGTGGTTCCCAGGATGTCTGTAGCATTTATGTGTAATCAAGATTAGTATTAAATGGCGATACTAAATGTTTTCTTCGCCAGGAGTTTATGTATTCATCAGGGTTTGTTTGTCTTGATATCTTCAAGACAAGACAATGTTAGAATATTTTTACAACATTTTCAGTAAAAATTGGAACAATGGGATGTCACTTTAAGTTCTAGATCCTGCATTTCTTAATGGTATGGAATTGCGTCTCTTGGCTCAACAAATGCTGCACTAGTTACTGTACTACTACTTTTCAATACAAATGGAATTTTATGTTTTATTTTCATGGGCAATTCTTTCAACTATTGCATCCAACTAATGACAATAGACCAATAGGCTTCTCGTCCTGTGGCCATACCTGCCGTTGTCCTCACATGTTCCCTTTGGTGTTCTGCACGTGCTAAAAACGTAATCATCTTAGATACTATTTACACTGCGGGCCAAGGACTAACATTAGCCCTCCATCAATATCAGCACTTAAACTTCATAAAACTGTGCACCACCGCTTCAGCCTGTAATTTTCAGAGGCTGAGAAGAAATAATATTACAGGGTATTGAGCTGAGGTAATGATGATAATTGTGAGAAGCAACAAAACTCTCACTCCACAATGACACCCGGGTTGTATAAGGAAGTTCACACGTCAAAACAATGCACTTAAGAAATTGTTCGAGTGAGAAAGAGTGCATTATTAGGTACGTCTTCCTGTTTATACACTTTGGCAGACAGACAGTGAATCAGCAGCTCATACCATACTATTATTTAGAAGACTTGGACCATGATATGTACGCTGGGTGTCTGTGATGCGCCCAGAAATGTACATATTGTTACCAGAAGTAAGAGAAAAAATGTAGGTGTTATATTTGCAATTTTGTAAAGCTGTTATGACAGATACATTAAGGGCCTCGTTATCAATCCAGGTTCAAAACTGTAGGTCTAATATGAAATCTAGCATGTGCTGCCAATTCAGAAGATTTTGCAATCAACAAATCTTCTGATGACCCAAACCCCATTATATCAGTATACCCACATACATGCCAACAAACAAATGAAATAATCTTTAAGATTCAGTTATTAAGCACTGTGCACCTCTATACAACCCTGAAATCAGGATGATTCAAAGATTCCCATTATTGACCCAGCAATTGATCTCAGCGGAGTGGCTCCTTTCATCTGCTGCTGCTGCTGCTGTTTGCTTTATAAACTTTAGACATGGCCTACATGTTCTGTTTTGTCTGTATTTTATTATTTTTATATCATCATCCCTCCTGTTAGGTCAAATTACAGGGGTGGTAATATTACAAGGCTGCCTCTTCCCATCCTAGCTGTAACCAGCCTCTGTCCTGGCTGTGGTAAGCCCTTGATGAGGTGCGCAAGGATAGAATTATGAATGAGAACAGAATTTTACAATAATACCGATACCAATACCGGTATCGGGTATCGGGTCGATGCCATAGGCTAAGCTTGTACTCGTACCCGTACTCATACCATTCCGGCAACCGACATTTTTAGTTGACATTAACGTCACATCAGCAGACAGCCGTGTTGCCACAATGATCACCCAAAGTCGGCAGAGAACAAAGCTAGCTAGCAGCAAGAGGACAAGATGTCGGCCGTAAATAGGAATGTTTGTTGTGCAAGGCAAAACTGACACAAGGAGACAATACTCAAAGTATTCTAGTTTCTAGTTACTGATAATGTTACATTCAGACTACACCATCATAATACCTGCATACTATATTCACCAATATTCACCTCGACAAGTTACATAAGTCTAATGTGGCGCCACCTGTATGTGAAAGTCAGACCTGTCAGACCTCAAAAA